>MU685078.1:8436-34489 GCA_026770625.1 Nicotiana glauca | reverse complement strand
AGGGTCAACAAAATTTACTCATCAAAAGTTGTTTTGGGGAACAAGGTGGTTTGCACCATAGACACAGATGGTGATAGGCGCAAAATAGTCAGGTGTTGATGCTAAGAAAGAAGATCTTCAGAGAGTAAAGTCAGAATCTCCCGACAGTTTGTACGATTATCGACAGGGTTGGTTTTTCCTAACAAGTGTAATGGATGCAAGGTCAAGTCACCAAGGCCACAAACTGACCACCATTTTAAAACTAATGAATCTTTCTTTGTTTAGAACAGGAACAGAATAGTTTAGTGAAACAGTTCATGGCAAGACGAAAACCACCAAGTGAAGTTCTCAAATCCATGATTTCCTTCCAATATGCACATAAGCATGTTATTTTAGTTTCATTATACGGGATCAACACCCTATCTTCAACACAGGGTACTACATCCCCTGACTGCATTATTTTCTACATAGGGTACGACATCCCCTAGTAGCATTTCAGTGTGCCCCGAGCCTCTTCTTATTTCCAATACAGGGACTACATCCCCTGGTTGTATAATTTTCTACATAGGGTACGACATCCCCTAGTAGCATTTCAGAGTGCCACGAGCCTCATTTTGTTGCCAACACAGGGTACTACATCCCCTGGCTGCATTATTTTCTACATAGGGTACGACATTCCCCAGTAGCATTTCAGAGTGCCACGAGCCTCATTTTATTGCCAACACAGGGAACTACATCCCCTGACTGCATTATTTTCTACATAGGGTACGACATCCCCTAGTAGCATTTCAGTGTGCCCCGAGCCTCATCTTATTTCTAACACAGGAATTACATCCCCTGGTTGCATAATTTTCTACATAGGGTACGACATCCTCTAGTAGCATTTTAGAGTGCCACGAGCCTCATCTTATTGCCGACACATGGTACTACATCCCTTGGTCGCATTACTTTCTACCTACATAGGGTACGATATCCCCTAGTAGACGCCACGGGCCTCATCTTATCGTCAACACAGGGTACTGCACCCCCTGGTTGCCTCCTTTTTGTTAACACAAGGTATAACATTCCCTATTATTTTAAAAATAAAAAAAATAAAAAAAATCTTTTTCAATTTTTTTTATTCTGCTATAGCAATGATATTTTAATGTGTTTTCAATAACTCACAAAAATTTTCTAGTGCAAACTGGGGCAGAAAATTTTTGTTTGTTTTGTTTGTTTGTGATGGCTTGTAGGTTTTTCTGCAAAGCAAGGATTGGATGTGCAAGAATAAGATTCCAGTTCTTTCTAGAGAAAGTGGAACGTTTGATCTCAATTCCAGCCGAACTAGCTTTGTCATAATGCGTGAAAAGAGCTAGAATTTCAAGATCCATCTTCTTATCACCTGATCAAGAAACTAGCCTGTGAGAATATTTCATAGTATGTTACATCGAGGGCATAAAGTTTCAATCTAAAGTCAATGGGGGGAGCAAGTCAAGAATCAAGACAGGACTCCAGATGGCATTTAAATAGGAATTTTGTTACTCTGGTGGTATTCTGTTCCCGAACACTTCGGGAAACCTAGTTAGCATGCGATTTTTGCATCATCTGGAGCGGCTAGATAAGTGACCTACTTACAGCTGGGGTGGAGCTATTCTAGCCTACCTTTATAGGCAGTTGTGCCGGTCCTCCATGGGCACTGTGAGAGACGTCGCCGGTTTTATTCCACTACTGCTGGATAACATTATCAATTCTTTTCATTATTTTAACAGAAGTAGTAGTAAATGATTTAAATTTTACGTCTAAAATCAATATTAGGTTTGAGCCAAGGAGCGGCCCCTGCAGATCCAGCTACCTCTCCTACTGATAGCTCCATATGTACCACCTCCACTGTTTCTACTACTTGCTAGGAGGTGGTTAGATAGGCAAGGTCGCACCCACGAGGTTGAGGCTTGACATCATCTCCCTTATTATAGGAATTTATTGGATTTATGAAGACTCGTATGTACATATATGACTAAGTTTGTTTGATAATGCTTGAGTTGTCTTGCATTTACTCACGATTCTTGTGTTTAATAGATAGTTCATATGGAGGCCATACAACGACGAGCTCATCGCTGGATTGCCTGATTATTTCTCCCGTAGTCGAGCTATGTGGATGTCTTCAGTCCCATATATGTCATAACCCAAATTAATGGGTTGTGACGAGTGCTCGAGTTCTATCGGTCGAACACCCCTAAGCATACGTCTAAGATATAAACATGAAATAAGTGTAGGTCATGCATAACATCAAGTAATAAACTACTGATTCATGTGAGTAACATACGTGGGAAAACATACCCAAAAGATATATATACGGAAGCGTAAGGTGAGCCGACAAGGCCACATACTATCCAACTATACATGACTGTCTACATACATCTAAAAGAGAGTACAACTGTATAAAGGAAGGTAATGGGTCCCGTATGACCCATATATGTATACAAAAGTATCATACCAAAATCCAATAGCAGCAATAGATAAAATGGAGCACACCAACTCTCACTGAGGAAGGATCCTAAGAAGGGGGACCATCAGCTTGTCTATCTGCACCCGCGGGCATGAAACGCAGGCCCCCAGGAAATAGGGGCGTCAGTACAAATAATGTACCGGGTATGTAAGGCATAAAAATTAGTATATAAAAGACATGAAAGAAACATGTAGTAAATGACTCAACTTGTAAGTCTGAATAGCTCTATGAATCATGAAATATTTATAATGTCATGCATATGCGTATAATATTTCACATCATGCATAGGTATATGCATTCATAATATCATTAAGCTTCTAAGGGCAGCCCATCATATCATCTCAGCCTCAGTGGGCGAAATCATTAACTATGCCAGCTAATCAAGTGGTAGTGTGTATATAACTCCATAACCTTTCCCTATACCCCATATACATATACTATACGCGTATATAACAACATATGATCATCGGTCAATATATATGTATAAATGAATGCAATTCATAATGAATTAAGTCGATAAGATCTCTCAAAATGTTATGAGACCCATGAACATACGATATGATAGTAGGACATATGGAGAATCAAGAACATAGGAAACCATAGTACTTCTAAGAATAGAATCATTTATGAAAGTTGCGTGCTTGCTCGTTTTGTTGTATCATATAGATCATGCCAAAATAAAAGAAGGGATAGAATTAAGATACCTCAAGTCCTCAATTCAACTCAACAACAAGCTTATGGAGACTAGCCCGTCAACCCTATAATAAAATATATACATGTACAACTTAGATAGCACTAGTATATCACATATCTCAGACAATATTTCGATTCTAAAATAAAACGGGCAACATTTCCCCTGATTTTACATTTCCCTCAAGACTACTATAGGCGAGATAACAACATAATAAAACCATCAACTCAAAAACAACCTAACAACAATTTGGGACAGTTAATACAACAAAAACCCCAAATATACCATAACACACCCAATCAACAAGTTATCAATTAGCCAGAAATTGCAACGACAAGCGACCAACCTACTACCCTACCACATGTGTCATTTATCCACCTCCTTTATCCTTAAAAACTCCATTAATCGGCAGCACAATAGGCCAACAAGAGTGGACTACAAAACAATCCACTAAAAGTGAAATAAATCTAACTCTTGACTTCAGATCACCGTCACGTGAGTTCTAACTATTAGGAAACAAATTTATCAACCTTAACTGATATTTAAAAGTTAAATACAGAAAGTAGACATTTTATTAAATATGAAGTACCTTCCAAAACTCAAACTACAAAGCAAAAGAGAGGTGATATAGCAATACTTATGCCATAGGAATCGTTCTAATGTTATCGCTTCTTGATTTCGTACCCAGGATATTAATCCTCTTTGAAATGCTAAAAGAGAGCTTAAGGATAGGTTTATGGGGGGTTCTCTCTTCGAGTTATATGAAAAAAGAAGAGAAAGACGATTTAAAACCTAATATATTAACTTTTGAAAAGTCAAAGAGCTGCTAGCTTGGCACCCTAGTATTGGCCCTTCTTCCGTATTGCGCCCCTTTTTTCTTGCGAAATCGGTTTTATGACATTTTTGGTTGGGACAACTCTTTCCTTTCGGGAAAGCGATTTGCATTTTTGAAGAGTCGCCACCTAACGATTTAAGGTGCGTTAGGGCACCTATATGGTTCATTTATAACTACGTTTGGTAACCAGAGATAGGGTAAGGGCTTGAAATTATCCTAAGGGGAAGGTGTGAGGCATCCCTCAGGATCCACTAGTGTGGTTCCCGGCCAGACAGTTTTTGTGTGAATTTGTACAATAAGCAAATAAACAAGTATGGCTCAAACAGTAGGGGATTTAAGATTAAATACACAGATGTTTGAAAAACCGTTAATGAAAAACAAAATTTTGAATAGAAGTACAATCTAAGTGTGTTTGTGAATATAAAAGGGTGTCCTAGGTTGGTTAGCCTAAAGGATAACGTCAGTACAATGCCCGGTAATCACTCCTTAGAAAGGGGCTACGCGTGGCATTAGCGCATCGGTCATCATATCCATATCTACGCTTTCCCTCCCCGTGAAGGTAATTAAAGTGTGAGTTGGTCTCGACCACTATTGCATGTTGTTACCTGTCCCTTCCTATTAGTCCCGGAGGAATTTAGGACTCATATCTTATAAGAGGGGGGTTCTAGGAAAACCCTCAAGTTTAAAGGTAAAATACTAAGGCGACATACAATAAACAAGTAGGACTTCAATTAAGGGGAGCATGGAAGACAAATGAAAGGCTCAGATATACCTCCACACACAGTACACAATTAAGGTCTAAATTTAGATCCTAAGCATGGTATCTAAGTGATAACAACAGAGTCATATTTATCACATGGCTCAGAGAAGAAGTCCTAAGTGAGCTTGCCGACTAATTTTAACATGCTGACAGTTAAACATTAATCGCAAAGACGATTCTGGTTTTTTTATTTTTAAAATTGATTACCTAAGACTTGCCTAAGAGTAAAATAACATGCAGCAGTTACAAGAATTATTAAAATAGTTTGGAAGTTATTTTACCTAAAGCATGCTATTATAAATATTGCAAAGACATGCAGGGATTGTGACCAGTTTCACTTAAACAGGATAATCAAACATGAGATTGTTTTATGTCCTTTATCATGTATCAGTAGTTTAACTAGGTGTGACTGAGCGAGTGTAAACGAGATTCTAAAATAGGGTATCTAATGTGCACATATGAAAATGCAGAATGATTGCAGAATTCCTAAAAACATGATTTCTAAAGGCCCAAAGAGTTAGAGCATGATTTCAAGACGTGCAGGAGAAAAACATTTAGGTTGATTTAGCCTAAAGCAGGATTTCTAAGTGATAAAGTGATGCCAAATGAGATGCTAAAATAGTAAACCTAAGAACATGGTATCTAATGCAAGACATGCTTTGAATGGGTTGATCTTACACATGGATTCTAATGCACACATAGGAAATGTAAGCCTAAGACATGGTTTCTACCCATTGATGTTGATAGCATGTATAACTACCCTCCCCTTTTCACTAGTCATCCCCAATACTTGTTTACAACATATTATTACAGACCAACACTGAACTGAATTACATAAGTAGAAAAGAGAAATAAAAGTTACACTATAGAGAGCCTGAAAACAGGCCCAAGTTTTCAGCACTCGATTAGGATTCCTCCCTGAGTTATGTAATAAATCACCTCAAATGCCAAGATTGTTCTATAGCCTTTCTCATATATGGGTGTGTCAGAGTTCCCTAAGGACCTCAAGGGATCCCGAGCAGTGCTCACACCTGATTTTATAGCCAATACAGAGTAAGTGTAGTGTGGATAGGCCAGATTTCATGTGTCCAAGTTCAGAGGGAGCTCAAGAGTCCTAAGGCAAGGCTCACATAAAAGGGGCAAAGCTTAGTGGTCTAAGAGTAGAGTGAGAGTGCTAAACATAATGATGAAAGACTTAGTAAGGTAGTTTCGAAATGAAAAAGTTCATAAATAGTTTTTAAAGATACTAGGAGTTATCAGTTTTGAAATCATTCTTACAAAAAAGCATACTCAGCAAACAACCCAATTAACCATAGAATACCCTGATTTACTTGACAAGCAGACTTACAAATATGGGTGAAGGGATTGAAACATATATGTTTTAAACCACATAAATAGGGAAACATTTGAAAACAAATATACAGAACAATTATGAGTCTGTTGAACAAATCAGTCATGGTGTGAAGAATGCAGCAGGATAATGTTGAAGACAATTATTTTGTTGAACAAAATTTGACATACCATTAGGGCCAATAGAATGCACTAGAAGACTAAGTAACTATATGGTCATACCAGTTAAGGGAGGGGGTAAGGGAACTAAGTGAACATGCTGGACAAGTATCCAAGAACTAAGTAAAGTCTGATATGATAATTAGACATAAGGCAAGAATTTGGACATGCTTAATAACATCAAACATTTAAACAAATTGAATAACTAGTACGATAACAAGCATGGATGTATAGGCATGGAACACATAAGGTTGAGTTTCAAATTTAAACTGGAGACATAGAAGTTAAAGAAAAATGCAGAATGTGAAAACAGGTGCAACTCCACTATCTAACATTGGCTTTCAGCCGGCTAGGCCAACAGTTAGCACAAGTAGCAAAGAAAGAAGAGAGAGTTTGAACATATGTGTGTATTCTGAACTGTGTTTGTGTGTGGAAGTGAGAATAGAGGAAAGTATATATAGTAGTTGAGAGTAGAGTAAAATAAGGTAAAGAATCAATCATTCAGTAATTAGGGAAAACTACATAATCAATCATGCATAAAATCAGCAAGGTTTTCTTCTAATAAAGGGGTGATCAGTTAATGATAAAGAGTAGGGCATATAATTAAGGAAAGAAAATTAAATACTTAAGAACGGGGTGGGTAATTAAGTGTAAATGAAAAAAGGTTCAACTAAGTGAACAATCAATAAGAATCAGCAAGTACCACAGTTAATCATAAATAAGGCAAGAAATAATCAATGGCCGTAGAAATAGGAAAATAACCGGAAATCAGTATATAGGTATTACCAAAGAAAATCAGTGAATAAGGGTTCAAAATAATACTAATTTAGGGAAAATTTTAAAGGTTTTCCATGAATAAGCAAATAAGCCAAGCATAAACGAAAAGAATCGAATCTGAAACCCTAATAGAGGCATAATAGGGTAAAATCACAAGATATTCTAATTAAACGAAGAAGTAATCATGTAAATGAAATCATAGAACATTTGCATGTATCAAATAACACGGACAAGTGCAGAATCCAAACAAAGCGTCTAATATTGGGGGTTTTAGCATAGGCTAGTTAGGGTTAAGGAAGAACTCAACAAAATCAATCAAAACACATAGACACAGGGGACTAAATACTTAAAACCAGAAAACATTTTGAAGAAAAGGATTTTCAGAAACCCTAGCTTAGAAAAGAGCAACTAAAATCAAAATAGTTAGTTAAAACAGGCGATTTTTAAAGGGAAACGGATAATAATACTCGAATCATCTCAAATCTATAAAGATCTGAGAAGAATCGAATAGTAGCGAACTAGGGTTTTCGGAAAATAGTAGAGATAAAGAGAATAGGTTAAAAACTCATGGATTCAAACGCAAAACAAGAAGAAATCCTTTCTCACAAACAAAAATGGCCAAAGATAGGCCAGTAAACGAGTTTCAAATTAGAACAGGTTGGCTTTCCTTGAGATCTTCACAAGGACTCATGAAGTCGAAGATCCATGAAGTATAGGAGACCGGAGGTGGTTGGAGAAAGCATGGAAACACCATAGGAAGGAGGTTCTTGCCTGTGATGGTGACTAGGGTTTGAGGGAGTCTGAGAGAGAAGATAGGAGGAGAGGTTTCAGAGGCGGTGCAAATGAGAGAATGAGGTATGGTTTGGGGGGTCGTTGGGATAAAAAGGAAAGTAATAACGTGGACCGTTGATCTGAGAGATCAATGGTCGAGATTCAAAAGGGTAGATGGGTTTTGGGTTTGGGTATGGGTTAATAGGGTGTGGGTCGGGTTTTTAAATGTAAAATTGGGCTAGGAATTGGGGTCCGATTTGGCTATAATTGAAAGCTAGTTTGGCTATAATTTAAATGGCCCATTTTTTCCTATTTAATTTATAAAAAATATAGTAGATAATTTCTGAACAAATAATTTAAAATGATTTGGAATACATAATTAGCAATTTAAAAATACAGGATGCAATTTTATGCATATAAAACATAATTATATCTTAAAATGGGCTAACATTGCAATTATATACAATTTAGCTTTAAAAATACTAAATGTAATTACAAAAATATATAAAAATTACCTTAGCCATATTTTGGCATAGATAAAGAAATCCAATAGATGAATTATCAGAATAATAATTTTGGAAATAATTATTGGGGATTTTATGGATAAAAAGGGAGAAAATAATTCAATTTAAACCCTTAAAAATTATAGGAAAAACAACAAAACCTCGGGCATGCTTATATATGTGTGTGTATATATATATATATATGCTATTTTGAAGATACTTATGCATATTTAAAATATATAGGAAAAAATTGGGTATCAACAGCTGCCCCCTCTTTATCCGGAAAGAATAAATGAGTTTCTAGGTAAAGAAATGATGGCCAATTTTGACCAAGCGAAATGGTTTGAGAAATTAGGCCGCACCCAGGCTTCTGAATTGCCTACATATCCCTGGTTTCGCAGGAATCAGTTCGTATGTAGTTTCGGATCCATTGGCGGAGTATACCGATAAAGTCATTGCAAGAACGAACGCAACATCTAGGGCTGGGTGAGTGAACAATTTACGGGAATGGTTAGGTTTGATATGGCTGAGGGAACTGTAGCGGGATCGCTCATGTTGGGGTAGACGGATCTTGCCAGCTTACCTGCTATAAATGATAACAACATATATTACGTAATTAAACATGATGCAAATTCTTGTTGGACCATGAATGTTGTCTTTGGACGGTTAGGAATGGCGTCCTGAGACTATGATATTCTGGGCCATGGATTGTGTGATGCAACATTCGCAGGCCATGAAATGATGTTCTCAGGCTATGAGGATGGTGCCTCCGAACCATGACGCCTTTGAATAATGGTATACAAAAGATTGAAAGAGATCCTCAGGTCATGACATGATGTTCTCGGGCCATGAAGATAGTGCCTCCGAATGATGATGCCTTTGGACGAGTTGGTGATATTTCAGCCCATGAAGGATGCATTAATATGATGCTGACAAGATAGAGCTTGATCTTGCAAATTGAAGGGCAGAGCTTAGCCCATAAGAGAAGTGAGATAAATAGTGCTTGAGATAGCGCTTAGTTTCGAAGAAAATTGGATACAGAGCCTAGGCTTGAAAGGTAGGAGAGTAGCCTTATGCAAAGATGCGAATGCAGATGGAGGTAGAGCTTAACCTCGGAAGGCAGAATGGTAGCCTTATGCAGTGCAAATGCAGATAAAGACAGTGTTTAGTCTCGAAAGTCAGAATGGTAGCCATATGCAAAACAGATGCAGATGGAGACAACATTTAGTCTCGGAAGGCAGAATGGTAGCCTTATGCAAATTGGAAGACAGAATAGTAGCCTTATGCAATATGGATGGAGATGGAGATAACATTTAGTCTCGAAAGGCAGAATGGTAGCCTTATTCAAAGAAGATGCAGATGGAGACAACGTTTAGTCTCGTAAGGCAGAATGGTAGCCTTATGCAAAGCAGATGCAGATGGAGATAACTTTTAGTCTCAAAAGGCAAAATGGTAGGCTTATGCAAATTGAAAGGAAGAATAGTAGCCTTATGCAATGCGGATGCAGATGGAGACATCGTTTAGTCTCGGAAGATAGAATGGTAGCCTTATGCAAATTGGAAGGCAGAATAGTAGCATTATGCAAGAATAAGATAACAAATGACAATAGAGTTTTCTTAGCTGATAGCAGATTACAGCGTTGTGATTACTGGGAGCACTGTGACATACAGAACATCACTGGTGTGTGCTGATAACGAATGTTGGCAAGTGCAACGGTTCTGAGAATTGTATTCTTGAGCAATGTTTGTCCCATGGGCATACAGTATGTTTAATGATTTCGAAACCCTATTGCCTGTATCCAAAGAAAAATTATGAGTTTTGTAAGGGGGAGGTTAGCTCGTGTCCCTGTTGGCTTTTCTTGACTCGTTAAGCTTCGATCTGGTGATACCGTCTGGATCATTGGGGTAGCGTTGCTAAACAAAACAGTTCAATAATAAACATGCATGATTTTGTAAAATTATGACATAAATTTATAGTTAAAAATAGCTTTTAGATGAACTGATTACTGTGGCGTAGTTCAGGACATTGCAACCTCTCCTGCTACGGAATTTTGAGGGTCCTTCTCAAAATTCTGCCCCAATTTGATGGGTTGACGTTTGTGACTGTTGCTCGTGCAACAATCGACTGAAATTACTTTGGAATTTTTAGGGCCCTCCTTAAAATTCTGCCATAGTTTCCAATTGCGGGGGAAATGAAATTTTTATTGAATTGGGATCAAACCCATAGGGCTGCCTACGTATCCCCTCTTAAATAGGAATCAAGTCAGGCGTAGTTCAATTTACATCATATAAGGAAAGCATAAAGATTACACATAGTAATGCTTGACTGCATATGAATTGATCGGCTTTGGCTAGACTTCTCCGTCCATTTCTGCAAGTATGAGGGCTCCTCCTATCAGAACCCGGTGAACCATGTACGGACCCTACCAGTTGGGAGAGAACTTCCCTTTGGGTTCATCTTGATGCGAAAATTTTTTATTCAACACCAGCTACCCCGGTGTGAATTATCTTGGCTTGACTCTTTTGTTGAAGGCTCTGGACATTCTGTTCTGATAGAGTTGACCATGGCAGACTGCATTCATTCTCTTTCCGTCTATAAGGGCTAGTTTCTCATAACAACTTTTTACCCAATTTGCACCGTCGAGCTCAGCTTCTTGTATGATCCGTAGGGAAGGAACTTCTACCTTAGTAGAAATGATAGCCTCTGTACCGTAAACAAGCATATATGGGGTTACCCCGGTAGATGTGCGAACTATGATGCGATATCCCAGTAGAGAAAATGATAACTTCTCGTGCCACTGTCTATGCTTCCCTATCATTCTCCTCAATATATTCTTGATATTGTTGTTGGCGGCTTCTACAACTCCGTTTATCTGTGGAATTTGTGTTTGATCTTGAAAGTTTCACACATAGCTTTCATCAAGTCGCTATTGAGGTTGGAGCCATTATCAGTAATGATTGACTCTGGAATTTCGAATCGACAAACAATGCGGTCGCGGACAAAGTCTGCCACGACTTTCTTAGTCACTACTTTGTGAGATACTGCTTCGATCCATTTGGTGAAATAGTTGATGGCTACTAGGGTGAACCTGTGTCCGTTGGAAGCGGCATGCTCGATTGGTCCAATAACTTCCACTCCCCAGGCGGCGAACGACGATGGTGAGATGGTTGCGCTAAGCTCGTTTGGAGGTACCTTTATCATGTCTGCATGTATCTGACAACGGTGGCATTTTCGAACATACTGGATGCAGTCTATTTCCATAGTCATCCAAAAGTAACCAGCCCGAGGTAACTTTTTTGCTAAGACAAAAACATTCATATGTGGACCGCAGGTCCCAACATGAATTTCCTCTAGTATCTTAGACGCTTCCTTTGCGTCAACATATCTTAATAATCCTAAATCGGGAGTCCTCCTATATAGGATTCCTTAGATGTGAAAGAAGTTGTTGAACAATCTCCAAAGTGTGAGTTTCTGAGTAGGATTAGCAAGCTCTGGGTACTCTCCTTTTGCCAAATATTCCGTGATATCATGAAACCAAGGCTTTCCGTCTGTTTCCTCTTTGACATGAGCACAGTAAGCTCGCTCATTATGGATTTTCACTAGAATAGGATCGATGAAATTCTTGTCGGGATGCTGTATCATAGATGATAGGGTAGCCAATGCATCGGCAAACTCATTCTAGATTCTGGGAACATGCTGGAATTCTATCTTCGTGAACCTCTTTCTCAATTCCCATACATGATGTAGATACGGGAGTGTCTTGGAGTTCTTGGTTGCCCATTCTAGTACCTGATGTATAAGTAATTCTAAATATCCAATCACTAGCAGCTCTTGAATGTTCATGTCAATGGCCATTTTGAGTCCTAAGATGCAGGCTTCATACTTGGCCATAATGTTGTTGCAGGGGAACCTGAGTTTGGCAGATACCGGATAGTGCTGACCGGTTTCTGATATTAAGACTGCTCCAATGCCAACTCCTTTGAAGTTTGCTGCTCCATCGAAGAACATTCTCCAACCGTCATAGGATTCCGCAATGTCTTCTCCTATGAATGATACCTCTTCATCAGGAATCGTATTCTCCATTCACGGGGTTTTCAGCAAGGTGGTTTTCCAGTGCCTATCCCTTGACCACTTTTTGAGTTACGTAAATAATGTCAAACTCACTCAACAGGTTTGCCACTTGGCTAGCTTGCCAGTGGGCATGGGCTTCTGAAAGATATACTTCAAGGGATCCATTCTTGATATGAGATATGTAGTATAGGCGCAGAAGTAATGTCTCAGCTTCTGATCCACCCAAGTCAAAGCACAACAGGTATGTTCCAATAGAGAATATCAGGCCTCGTACGGGGTGAACTTCTTACTGAGATAATAAATGGCTTGCTCCTTCCTCCATGTTTCATCGTGCTGCCCCAGGACGCAGCTGAAAGCTCTATCTAACACTGCAAAGTAGAGTAATAAGGATCTACCTGGCTCGGGTGGGACTAAGACTGGTGGTGTTGATAGGTACTCCTTGATTTTGTCAAAGTCCTTTTGGTAGTCATCAGTCTATTTGGCGGTGACATCCTTCTTTAGCATCTTAAAGATTGGCTCACAGATAACTGTAGACTGTGCAATGAATCGGATGATATAGTTAAGTCTCCCCAAGAAAATCATCACATCTTTCTTGTTCCTTGGCGGTGGTAGTTCTTGAATGGCTTTGACTTTTGATGGATCCAGTTCTATTCCTCGGCGGTTCACAATAAACCCAAGCAATTTCCTAGCAGGAACCCCAAATGCGCACTTTGTGGGGTTTAGTTTCAGGTTGTATCTCTGCAGTCTATTGAAGAACTTCCTCAAATCTTCTATGTGGTCAGTGGACTTCTTTGATTTTATAATAACATCAACCACATATGCCTCTATCTCCTTGTGTATCATATCATGGAAGATAGTAGTCATGGCCTTCATGTAGGTGGCCCCTGCATTCTTCAGGCCGAATGGCATCATCTTGTAACAGTAAACTCCCCACGGTGTAATGAAAGTTGTTTTCTTAGCATCTTCCTCATCCATCCAGATTTGATGATAACCAGCGAAGCAATTTACGAATGACTGTAGCTCATACTTGGTGCAATTGTAGATCAGGATGTGTATATTTGGCAAAGGGAAGTCATCTTTCGAACTGGCCCGGTTGAGATCCCGGTAGTTGACACAGACTCTGACCTTACCATCCTTCTTCGGCACTAGCACAATGTTGGCTAACCATGTTAGGTACTCAACCACCCTAAGAACCTTGGTTTTGATCTGCTTGGTGACTTCATCCTTAATTTTAAAACTCATATCAGGCTTGAGCTTTTTGAGCTTTTGCTTTACCGGTGGACACATTGGATCAGTTAGCAGTTTGTGAGCCACAATAGACGTACTCAGACTACTCATGTCATCATACGACCAGGAGAATATGTCCTCATATTCCTTTAGAAATTTTGTGTAATCTTTCTTCTCTGATGGTGACAGGTGAATGTTGATTCGCGTTTCCTTGATGTTTTCTGCATCTCCCAGGTTGAAAATTTTAGTCTCGTCCAGGTTGGAGTTAGGCCTGTTCTTAAAGTTCTCAACTTCTTTGACAATCTCATTAGGTATGTCGTGCTCCTCTGAATCTATGTCCATTTGTTGTGTTATCTCATTGCATGTCACAATCATTAGTTCATCAAGACAAGTAATAGTAATGTTGTATAGGTAAAGTAATGAGAGAAAACGATAGCAATAAATATTAATTCATATGAAAAATCAAAAAGGCTTTTGATAATTTGAATAATTGTTTTGAACATCGATGATCCTATTGCGGGAATTGAAAAATGTGAAAAGAAAATCATTTAGTAAATAAAATAGTGAATAATGCTTGTTTTAGCCTTGCTACTCCGAGGCTCGTTGGGCTTTGGTTGTCCTGATGGTCCAATTCTTGAGATGTGCCCCTCTGCTCACAGCCTATATAGAAGTTCATTCCTCCCCCTCCTCCTCAAGAATAACTCAACAGTCCATATCACCATCCTCTAGAAACAAGTTCTTCACTTCTGCAAATGCTTCTTCTTCATCTGACCCATAAATAATGTCGGCATGTTGGAAGGTCTGCTCTAAATACGGTATCGGCTGCTCCAACGGGTAGTAAGGACCGTGCCATGGTGGCGACCATCTATTAGATGCTTTCCATGTGTATTCATATCCCAAACCGAAGGTAGTGCCATGTTTCTTGAGTTTTATAGGTTTAAAGATTCCTTGGAGGTTCTTGACGAGCCCTTTGCCAGGTTCGTACCTACTCCAACTCAGTATACTCTTGATTTTGCTATCCCACCATTTGTCTTTGTCAATAGCATTAACCCTCTCAATGTGGTGGTAAATTTCTCCACCCAACTTCCTTCTTCCCTCGATCACCGGAATGGTTTGGCGACCGTATATAGGGTTGCTACCGTCACCGTGAATGATCACTTCCTGGTGATTCTGTTCGAACTTTACTGCCTGATGTAGCGTTGATGCTAAGGCCCCATCAACATGAATCTATGGCCGTCCCAGTAGTAAGTTGTAAGATGCTGGCACATCTATTACCTGGAAATCGACCTCGAACTAGGTTGGTCTCATCTACAGGCATAGACTAATCTCACCAATGGTGGATCTCTGAGAACCATCAAAGGCTTTCACATTGATTACTCCATCCTTTATCTCATGCAGCCCTTTGCCCAACTTCTTGAGTGTTACCAGCGGACAAATGTTAAGACTGGAACCTCCATCGATCAGGATTCTGGTGATGAAATAATCTTCGTATTGCACGGTGATGTGCAGTGCTTTGTTGTGCTCTAGCCCTTCAGGTGGCAGCTCGTCCTCATAAAAGGTGATCTTATGGATTTCTAGAACTTTTCCTACCATATTAGCCACTCCCCCACTAGTGATGTTACTTGGTACGTACGCTTCATTCAGTACCTTTAACAAAGCATTCTTATTCGTCTAAAAATTTTGCAGCAAAGAGAGAATGGATATTTGTGTTGGCGTCTTGTTTAACTGGTCGATGACCAAATATTCCTTGGCTTGTATTTTTCTCCAAAGGTCATTCGGACCTGTCTCAATGAGGGGCGGCCGGTTGGAGGCCTGCTTGATTGATTCAGCCAAATGTTCAGGGATATAGACTCTAGCAGTTCTTGTCATACCCTATGTTGCGATAGTTTCTTCAATCCTGACCTTGCCCTTCCTTCTTGCCTCGACTGTATAGTCCCAGGGTATAGCATTTGTATAGAAGGGTTGCGTGGTTGATATCACCACTTCGAATGGAACATGCGCCTTGCGTGGCAAGACTGCAATCTCAAATGGTACGGGTGCATTTACCGGAGATACGAATTCAACCTCAATTGGTACCGGTGTTTTTGCAGGTGGTGTTGCTTCAGACTCAAGAGGTATAGACATATTCACCTCAGCGTCTTCAGACGGTTGGATTTGGACTGTGATTAAATTGAGAGTAATTGTCAGTTTCTTTGGGTCATCACCTTCTGCGATCAACCGGATTGATCCCTCAGGATCGCAGTCATCTTCTACTTCAATCATGTGGATACCTCCACCCTTGTGGTCTGGCAGAGGATTGTTGCAGACGTTTGGAGTGGGTTCCTTTACCACAATGATCTTGTTATTAATAAAAGACTGTATCTTGTCTTTCAAAGAGCGACATTCATCAATGGTGTGCCCTTTCATACCGGAGTAGTATGCACATGACTTGTTTGGGTTAACCCACTGAGAAGGATTCTCGGGGGTTGCAGAAGGGATAGGTGTGACATAACCAGCAACTTTGAGCTCCTCATACAGCTTGTCGATGGGTTCATCGATGGCGGTATATTGTTTTGGAGGTCTGCGATCAAAAATAGGTCGGGGTCTAGGGAAATTTTGGCGTAGAGGGGGTGATTGATAATGCGATGGTTGAGCATTACAAGTTTGGTAGACATGAGCGGGTTCGGAGTATTTGTGTGAAGTAGGTTAATATGTAAAAGGTGGAGATAATTAATAAGTTGGTGGTGGATCTTGGTACGACGGTGAGGGTGCTTGGTAATTTGGGGTAGGCTGATATGCGAGTGGAGGTATTGGGTAAGCTTGGTATTTAAGGGGAGACTTGGTCCTTTGTACAACCATCACGGCCCCTACGTCCCTTTTCTTGGACACACCACCGGACTGTAAAGCCTTATTCGTAGCTTTCAAGGCTTCGAAATTTGTAACCATACCATTTTTAATACCTTCTTCAATTCTTTCACCTAATTTGATAATGTCGGAGAACTTGTGGTTCTCAATCATCACCCGTCGTTCATAGTACTGTGGGTCCTGAGCCCGGACAAAGAACTTGTTCATTTGCTCCTCTTCTAAGGCGGGTCTGACCTTAGCAGATTTGGATATCCAGCGATTAGCATACTCGAAAAACGTCTCCGTGGGCTTCTTCTTCAAATTCTAGATATATAACATGTCTGGTGCGTTCTCTGTATTAAACCTGAATTTGTCCATAAAGTCTGATGCCATACCCACCCAGCTTGACCACTTCTTGGGATCTTGGCTGATGTACCAATATAATGCATCTCCTTTCAAACTCCTCATGAATAGCTTCATGCAGATCCTTTTATCCTTCCCTACTCTAACCAGCTTGTCGTAATATGTCCTCAGATGGACCCTCGGATCACTTGCACCATCAAACATTTCAAACTTAGGAGGTTTGTACCCCTCAGGCTATATGCAAAGGTCCTCATATTCAACCCCTCGATTCCTTTGCTTCCCTCAATGCCCTAAATCTGGCTGGTCAGTTTCTTAAGTTCCTCGGCCAAATTCCTGATAAGCAGATCTTTTTCATCAGACTCAGGTGTGCATGAGATAGATTAGGTGCAGTGTGGCATGGTCTCCATGTATATAGGATTGTTATGGTGGCCTGTTGTATGGGTGTGGAAATGGTCATTTGTGGAGTTTTAAGGTTCTGGGATGAGTTGTAGTGTTGTTTGGGGTATGACATGTGTTACATTGGTTTTTTTTGGTGGACCAGTGTGATGATGAGATGCGGGATGATTCTGCTGTTTTCGGATATTTTTGAGGAGGTGTAGGGTTCTGAGCGTTGGGGAAGTTGATATCTGGGGTGTTAAGAGAAAATGATAGGTTTGCCAGATTTTGACTGGTCATCAGTGGCCTTTACCCGTTGAGTTGTGTTCTCTTTCCTTATGTTGTTTAAAATCATCCATTTTATTCCTGCATTTGTCCTTTCCTTTAATGGGACTAAGAAGAGGAGTGGGTGGAGGGACTCTGGATCTTGTGAAATAGGATGATGATGCAGAGTGCATGAACTAACCTTTGGGGATGGGAATAATAAAACAACAAAAATAAAAACAAAAGGTAATCAAGTCAGTGAGGATTATAAAAAGTATTGCAATATTTAAACACATAGTGCGGGAATATAAATTCATGTCCTAATTTGGGAGTCTCGTTGTGCCCGAGGTAGGCCTAGCGACAAATAGACTTGGAGAACTTTTAATGCCAATAAATTCTTCATTTCATAATGTTAGAACAGGCGAATCCCAACATGACACTGAAATAATGATAAAAATGAGTTACTATTGGCACTTGGCCTTATTACATCTTAAGAAAAAGCAAGAATAAATCTAGCCTATTTGGCCCTAGAAGGACTTTCCTCAGGTTGAATGTTTTCGTTGCTCAAATCCTCCAGCTCGAGTAGGCTCATTAGTAAGAACGCCTTCGCCAGATGTCCTTCTTCGTTTCCCTCAGCGCTCTGGAAGTTGTTGACTCTTTTCCATACTTTTCCTTCCAATTCTAATAGGTTGTATTCTAGATAATCTAGCTTTTCGCTAGCCTTGACGACCCTTTCTTTACATTCATTGATCTAATCATCCGATGGAAGATTCCTCCACCAGTCTAGCAAAAGTGTGGGTATGTTAACCATTCCGGAGCTGGGGACCTCGTGCCTCATTCTCTGCAAAATAAAAGGGTTAGACCTTACCCCCACCAGACTCGACTATTTATACATTTATGATCAGCATATCGACATTTAGTTCTCCAAATTAATGCTCAGAATGTGATGATGTCCATTTGGTTTTAGGGAAACCTAGTGGACTTTTGGTCAAGGCTATCTTAAAGGATCATTATGTGGACAATATAACTGACCTGGCTAGGTTTGACCAAGATGCATGCCCAATGTGAACAGAGTAAGGTTTCTATGGGGTTTTAGACTGGTACCCTTGAGCAAACAACTCAAGGGGGAAGGCATAGAACTGTCGACTACACCGTTGATCGACTATTTTTACCACAAATAAGCTTTTCCGAATTTAAGGGGGTAATGATATAGGAAGGGCGCAACCACTCATCAAGTGTTGCTATAGTATTTGTTTGGCATGAGAGGAGTATGATGTGGAGCATGATTATGCAATAATTAAAAGCATGTTGACATGTATTTTCACATTAAGAAAACGATAAATACAACAGTTTTATAATTTAAAGCAGTTATAAAGGAAGGAAACAAGAAAGATACGTCAGTTTGCTCTTGAAGAAGAAATTAAACGCTTAAAGGAATTGAACAAATAATTGCACATAAGGAGGGGGTACAAATTCACAAAAATTGTATGAAATGGTAAAAGCCTAAATATCCCCAACAGAGTCACCATGCTGTCGCGCCCTTTTTTTCTCGCGAAATTGGGTTTATGACATTTTTGGTTGGGACAATTCTTTCCTTTTGGGAAAGGGGTTTGCATTTTTGAAGAGTAGCCACCTAACGATTTAAGGTGCATTAGGGCACCTATAGGGTTCATTTATAACTATGTTTGGTAACCAAAGATAGGGTAAGGGCTTGAAATTATCATATGGGGAAGGTTTTAGGCACCCTTAGGATCCACTAGTGTGGGAACAGTTTTGTGAATTTGTACAATTAGCAAATAAACAAGTATGGCTCAAATAGTAGGGCATTTAAGTTTAAATACACAGATATTTGAAAAATAGTTAATGAAAAATAAGATTTTGAAAAAAAGTACAATCTAAGCGTGTTTGTGAATCTAAAGGGGTGTCCTAGGTAGGTTAGCCTATAGGATCACGTCAGTACAATGCCCGGTAACCACTTCTTAGAAAGGGGCTACGCGTGGCATTAGCGCACCGGTAATCATATCCATATCTACCCTTTCCCACCCCGTAAAGGTAACTAAAGTGCGGTTTGGTCTCGACCCCTATTGCATGTTGTTAACCGTCCCTTGCAATCAATCTCGGAGGAATTTAGGACTCCTATCCTATGGGGGGGGGGGTTATTGGCAGACCCTCAAGTTTAAAGGTAAAATACGAAGGCAACATACAATAAACAAGCAGGACTTTAATTAAGGGGAGCAAGGAAGACAAATGAAACGCTCAGATATACCTCCACACAAGGTACACATAAACAACATGACTCGTACATAATTAAGGCCTAAATTCAGATCTGAAGCATGGTATCTAAGTGATAACAGTAGAGTCAGATTTATCACATAACTCAGAGAAGAAGTCCTAAGCGAGCTTGCCTACTAATTTTAACATGCGGACAGTTAAACATTAATTGCAAAGACGGTTCTGGTTTTTTTGTTTCAAAATTGATTACCTAAGACTTGCCTAAGCGTAAAATAATATGCAGTAATTACCAAAATTATTAAAACAGTTTGGAAGTTATTTTACCTAAAGCATGCTATTCTAAATGTTGCAAAGACATGCAGGGATTGTGACCAGTTTCACTTAAACAGCATAATCAAACATGAGACTGTTTTTTGTCCTTTTTCATGCATCAGTAGTTTAACTAGGTGTGGCAGAGCGAGTGTAAACGAGATCCTAAAATAGGGTATCTAACATCCACATATGAAAATGCAGAATGATTGCAGAATTCCTAAAAACATGATTTCTAAATGCCCAAAGAGTTACAACATGATTTCAAGACGTGCAGGAGCAATAGTTTTACGTTGATTTAGCCTAAAGCAGGATTTCTAAGTGGTAAAGTGATCCCAAATGAGATGCTGAAATAGTAAACCTAAGAACAGGGATTCTAATGCACACATAGAAAATATAAGCCTAAGACATGGTTTCTACCCATTGATGTTGATAGCATGTATAACTACCCTCCCTTTTTTCACTAGCCAGCCTCAATACTTGTTTACAATAGGTTATTACATACCAACACTGAAATTAATTACATAAGTAGAAAAGAGAAATAAAAGTTACACTATAGAGAGCCTGAAAACAGTCCCAGGTTTCAGCACCCGATTTTGTACTTCCTCCATGAGTTATGTAATAAATTACCTCAAATGCCAAGATTGTTCCATAGCCTTTCTCATATCTGGGTGTGTCAGAGTTCCCCAAGGACCTCAAGGGATCCCGAGCAGAGCTCACACCCAGATTTCATAGCCAATACAGAGTAAGTGCAGTGTGGATAGGCCAACTTTCATGTGTCCAAATTCAGAGGGAGCTCAAGGGTCCCAAGGAAAAGCTCACATAAAAGGGGCAGAACTTAGTGGTCTAAGAGTAGAGTGAGAGTACTTAACATAGTGATGAAAGACTTAATAAAGAAGTTTAGAAGTGAAAAAGTTCAGAAATGGGTTTTAAAGATACTGGGAGTTATCAGTTTTGAAATCTTTCTTTGAGAAAAGCATACATAAAAAACAACCCAATTAACCATAGAATACCCAGATTTACATGACAAACAAACTTACAAACAACGGTGAAGGGATTGGGAGCATATAGGTTTGAAACCACATAAATAGGGAAACATTTAACACAATAAATATACAGAACAACTATGAATCTATTGAACAAATTAGTCATGGTAACAGACATTTAAAACGTAGGGAAGAATGCAGCAGAATCATGTTGAAGACAAGAATTTTGTTGAACAAAATTTGACATATCATTAGGGCCAATAGAGTGCACTAGAAGACTAAGTAACTATATGGTCATGCCATTTAAGGAAGGGGTAAAGGAACTAAGTAGACATGCTGGACAAGTATCAAAGAACTAAGTAATGTCTGATATGATGATTAGACATAAGGCAAGAATTTGGACATGCTTAATAACACCAAACATAGAAACAAATTGAATAACTAGTACGATAACAAGCATGGATGTATAGGCTTGGAACATATAAAGTTGAGTTTCAAATTTAAACTGGAGACATAGCAGTTAAAGAAGAAAAATGCAAAATGTGAAAATAGGTGCAACTCCACTATCTAGCCTTGGCTTTCAGCCGGCAAGGCCAACAGGTAGCACAAGTAGCAAAGAAAGAAGAGAGAGTTTGAACGTATATGTGTATTATGAACTGTGTTCATGTGTGGAAGTGAGAATAGAGGAGATTATATATAGTAGTTGAGATCAGAGTAAAATAAGGTAAAGAATCAATCATTCAGTAATTAGGAAAAATTACATAATCAATCATGCATAAAATCAGCAAGGTTTTAAACGAATAAAGGGTTGATCAGTTAATGATAAAGAGCATGGCATATAATTGAGGAAAGAAAATTAAATATTTAAGTACGGGGTGGGTAATTAAGGGTAAATGAACAAAGTTCAATTAAGGGAACAATCAATAAGAATCATTAAGTACCACAGTTAATCGTAAATAAGACAAGAAATAATCAATGCCCGTAGAAATAGGAAAATAACCGAAAATCAGTATATAGGTATTACCATAGCAAATAAGTGAATAAGGGTTAAAAATAATACTAATTTAGGGAAAATGATATAGGTTTTCCATGAATAAGCAAATAAGCTAAGTTTAAACGGAAAGAATCGAATCTAAATAGAGGAATACGAGGGTAAAATCACAAGATATTCTAATTAAACGAAGAAGTAATCATGTAGATCAAAGCATAGAATATTTGCATGTATCAAATAACACGGACAAGTGCAGAATCCAAAAAAAAGGTCAAAAATTGGGGGTTTTAGCATAGGCTAGTTAGGGTTAAGGAAGAACTCAACAAAATCAATAAAAACACATAGACAAAGGGGACTAAACACTTAAAACCAGAAAACGTTTTGAAGAAAGGGATTTTCAGAAACCCTAGCTTAGAAAAGAGCAACTAAAATCGAAATAGTTAGTTAAAACAGGGGATTTTTATAGAAAAATGCTTAATAATACTTGAATCACCTCAGATCTATAAAGAGCTGAGAAGAATCGAACAGTAGCGAACTAGGGTTTCCAGAAAATAGTAGAGATGAAGAGAATTGGTTAAAAACTCATGGATTCAAACAAAAAACAAGAAGAAATCTTTTCTTACAAACGAAAATGGTCGGAGACAGGCTAGTAAACGAGATTCAAATCGAAACTGGTTGGCTTTTCTTAAGAACGTCTCAAGCACTCATGAAGTCGAAGAGCCATGAAGTATAGGAGACGAGAAGTGGTCGGAGAAGGCACGGAAACACCATAGGAAGGAGGTTCTCGCTGGTGACGGTGATTAGGGTTTGTGGTTGTCTGCGAGAGAAGATAGGATGAGAGGATTCAGAGGTGGTGCAAATGAGAGAATGAGGTAGGGTTTGGGGGTCGTTGGGTTAAAAGGGAAAGTAATAATGTGGACCGTTGATTTGGGAGATCAATGGTCAAGATTCAAAAGGGTAGGTGGGTTCCGGGTTTTGGTATGGGTTAACAGGGTGTGGTTCGGGTTTTTAATTGTAAAATTGGGCTGGGAATTAGGGTCTAATTTGGCTATAATTGAAAGCAAATTTGGCTATAGTTTAAATATCTCGTTTTCCCTATTTAATTTATAAAAAAATAGTAGAAATTTTCTGAAAAATAATTTAAAATGCTAAAATGATTTAGAATACATATTTAGCAATTTAAAAATACAGGATCCAATATTATGCATATAAAACATAACTATATCTTAAAATGGGCTAACATTGCAATTATATGCAATTTAGCATTAAAAATACTAAATGTAATTGCAAAAATATATAAATATTACCTTAGCCATATTTTGGCATAAATATAGAAATCCAATAGATGAATTATCAGAATAATAATTTTAAAAATAATTATTGGGGATTTTATGGATAAAAAGGGAGAAAATAAATCAATTTGAACCCTTAAAAATTATGGGAAAACAATAAAACCTCGGGCATGCTTATGTATGCATATATATGCTATTTTGAAGATATTTAAAATATATAGAAAAAAATTGGGTGTCAACATTCCGATGCTTATATCTTTTTATTTGAATGTTGTATGAATGAATGGTTTAGAGAGTTGGAAACTACATTACAATGCCTTAAATTTTGTATATGGTATTTCCTAACAATACCTCATATAACACACTAAATGTATTGCTTAAAAAGCTTCGTTACAAGGAAAATCCTTAGTTTTTCCACAACTTAAATTCGATATTTTCCAAACTTTATATTTTATATCCAAACATCATATATATAGTCATATTATGGCTTTAAACTCATTTAAATTGTGATTAACAAGTTTCTTATTCATTATACGTCACCATGGGACGCACAGGGTGTAACAATGTTCTCCCGTAGAAACATTCTTCCTTGAATGTTAAACTCCCAGAGATCTATAGAAATTTTGGCAGAGTCTCCTTTATAACAGTACTACTACCAACATGTCACGTAGTCAACCCAACAATACAAAGCCTCACAGGGCCACAATCATGAATAACATTAATGGATTTGATCACGCCCAAGTATATCCTCTAAATAGGATTCTGCGGACGCTGCAAGTAAAACCTGAGTATTACGCCCAGGGTCGAATCGACAGAGAGTCAACCTATCAACTGCTACCTTTAGACCCACTAAATTCTTTAGAACCAACTTCCAAAAACTTTTGAATCACTGTTTGAGGTTTCTTTATGAACTAAAGTTGTAGAAAAATAACAAGCTATAACTAATAACTAAGATTGTAGACAAATATGAGAGACACGCTAAGGTAATGACTTCCCCTATTGATGGAATCCCTTCTGTTTATGCTTCATACAAATTTATCGACTCACTTTATTAATCATGAACACTCACCTCACCGTAACTCTCTCCCGAGCAATCACAGTAATATACTATTGCACTCTCCCGAGATACACTAGCTAGCTTTAATTAATACAGTTCATTTAAGATTACACCCAAGGCTTCGTTATTCCTAATCCCGCCTTTAAACCCGCAGATATAGATTCCTCTTATTACTTTAGGAATGGTGTTATTCAACAACTACCTAAATATGCACTCTTTTTCAAGTTATGCACACTGAATAGGCACAGCTAATTGAGGATCCTGTCAATTAACTACAACAAGAACATAGTTGAATAAATAAAAATTAAAAATGGCAAATTAGTATTAACATAAACGAGAAGTTCATCCCCCAATAGGTTCCATCAAAACCTTCGACAAAGAAATTAGCTACTCATAACTATGGGTAAATAAACTAGAATAGAATTCATCCTCAAAATCAAAAGAGAGAAGAAAGATGTTTGGAGAGATTCCTCACAATAGTTTTTCCTTCCAAGATAACCTAAAAAACAATACTTGCCTCCTTTGTGCGAAGTCTATGGTTTAAATAGGGTTTAGGTCTAAAAAATCCCATTTTTACACTTTGGTCCCTTAGCTTTTCGGTGCCTGCCGTGGTTCTGCCACGGTCGCGGTGGAACCACGGCAGAACAGTGCCTCTGATTCTTTGAAGTTCTGCAGCAGCCTTTCACCGCGGTTCTACCGCGGTCGCGGTGGAACCGCGGTGGAACAGTGCTTTCGACTCTTAAGGGCTGGTATGATGTGACTCCAATGGGAATTTGCATATTTGGCCTCTTTTCTCCAGTATTGACTCCAAAATAGCTCCTTACCCTTCCTTAGCCATTTATTACCTATAAATCATGAAAAACACTAATAAGAGTATCTTGTTATCATATATATAACATCAAAACAACATAAGAATGTGATTATTCCAGGTGTGATTATAGTCAAATTCACCTATTATCAACACCCCACACTTAAACCTTTGCTCGTCCTCGAGCAAACTAAATCACATTTCTAGGCCTAACTTTTCACTGTATTGCCCCAATATATGTTACACTTGCGGTTATCAATGCTCAACCTAAGCAATGCAACAATCCTAACTCCATTTGCAGATTCTCATGCCATGACACACTTTGCTTGCTCTAATTACTCTAACAGACTTGAAGACTTACTTATTCTTCCTGAGTCACATGCCCTCACAAAAACAAAATCTGAGAGAGGTTCCACACACATAAAATTCAACAACAAGGAACCATATATAGAAAGAATTCACTCACTCTCAGCAAAGAGCATTCACATGCCACACAGACACACCATAAGCTTGCCCGTAGTGTAATACTCTACTAATCGAGCCATTCAGTCATAGATCAAGAGGTCTTTATAGGTTGTAATGTAGGCTATGGGATAGGTAGGATATATTTGGTTATAGTGACTAACCTCCCTAAGCATTTTTAATATACACTTCCTTTTTATTTCACCATTATGCTCAACCCAACCATTATTCCACATTTTTATTCACTTGTGACCCCCATTTTTCTTTAGGTGCAACTGTTTTTTTTAACAACGTTTTCTCTAGAATGCCAGTTCACCAATTCAACCATTCATTCTTGATTCCCTTTTTCACTAACTCCCTACTACCCCACACTTTAACTTCTACATCTTCTTTAATAATTCAAGTGCTTCTAAAAGGTACAGGTTCAAGTACTTAGCTTATTCAACACAGCTATTTAGATCATTATAGGGTTATCAAAGAACA
>MDKF010354041.1:0-14397 GCA_026770625.1 Nicotiana glauca | reverse complement strand
AAGGTTTTAACCACTTAATTTATAATTTCTGATAATTGAAACTGAAAATGGTAAGTTTGACTGTGCCCGTGTGGCGTGCATGCATATAATTGGACTGATTGTGGATCGGGTTGTATGCCACAGCGAATGTTACGATGATATTGCGCTTGGGTTATAGGAGCCACTTTGGAGTCTGAACCCCCACAGTGAGCGCGGGTACCCAAATGGATTGGGCTGTACGCCGCAGCGGTCATGTGCATTGCATTGCATTCATACATCTATACCTGCCTGTGTTATCTGTCATTAATTGTTGTCATTACACTGTTAAATGTGTAGGAGTAATGATTATAGCTTTACATTATTATATTTCGGGATTTCTTACTGTCATTCATTATACATGTCTATTACCGCTGAGTTGGAAGTACTCACTTTACTCCCTGCACCATGTGTGCAGATTCAGGTACCCCGGGAGTTTAGCTGAGCTTTTGCTGATTTCAGAGTTTATTCGGAGTTGTCGAGGTAGCTGCCTGACGTCCGCAGGACCCGACTCCTCCCATATCCCTTTTTATTATCTTTCCGCAGCTTTTGAAACTATGTATTATTGGAGTCTTATTACACTGTATTGTTAGAGACTCTAGACTCATGACCCCCAGGTCTTTGGGAGTGTATTCAGCATTATCTTGATATTCGGCTTATATCTATCTATAAATTAAAATTATTAGCTTTATTGTTGATAATGTTATTCAAATGACTGGTTTTAAGCTTCATGCTCGGGTTGAGAGTGTAAATGATCGGGCTTGCCTAGCAGTTGTGTTGGGTGCCATCACGACCAAGATTGGGGTCGTGACAGCCACTCATGGGGATTATACACTGAATTCAATGTAACATTGTTTAACCCTGTTTTGGGGCATATCACCTCATATCTGTGAGCACGTGATTTTTGCACTAAATGAATTATTCCCAAAAAATTCAAATAAAATGATTTTTTCTTTCATTATTTTTACATTTTTTTGAATTTTGTGCATTTTAATTCATATAAAATATAAATAATAAGACACTTGGCATTTGAATTTAGGATTTAATTTCATATTTTAGGTTAATTAGGGTTAAGTTATTTTAGAACGAAATATATAAAGAAAATAATAAAAATAGCCCCTTTTTTTGCATTTTAATTGTTAATTGTCGAATTTATCATGATTTTACCTTTAAATAGAATTTAATCAATTTTAGGAATTAGTCAGTTTAACTTTGGAAATATATTAGGACTTTATTTTAATTTTTGCAAAATTAGAAAATTAAAAAAAAATATAATGCAAAATGAAAACAAAATATAAAATACAAAGTGAAATAAAAAAGAAAGAAAACAAAGAGAGTAAATTAAAGAAGATCAAATTTGGGCCTTTTTTAGAATGTTTATTTCCAGCCCAAACCCTGTCACGACCCGTCTGCCCCATCCCATGAGCCGGTCCAGATCCATCCCCCCCTAAACTACGCCGTTTTGGGCGTCCATCAATCCAGGCCATCCATTCCCCATGATCCTACGGCCCTCATCAACCCAAACAAATTTAATAAAATTGTCTGAAAGCTAATTCACAACCCTAGACATTCCTGTCCCTCCTCGTACACTCTCCTGTAACACCGCCGGCTCCACCGCCGGAGAAAACGCCACCATCTCCGGTGGCTCTCAAATACACACTCATGTACCGCCTCGATGCCCTCTTCATGAATCTGCCCTCATCTCCTTTCGAATCCTATGGCAGACCTTCGAATGGTCGAATTTGTTGTCGCCGTCTCCGCCGCCTACGGTGGCGACACCGCCCAAACGGCCCTAAATTTACACCACATGCTTTTTGTTCTCCTCTCTGTCCAAATCCAAAACCTGTTACCCTCGAAACTCAACAGAGCTCGTCGAATCTGATTTGAAAGTGAGCCTTAAGGACGTCAAAATTCCGAAATTAGCAGATTAGGTGTTGATTAAGACCAAAACGAACCTTGGTCATGTGTTTTCATCTGAGAACACGTGATTGAGGCCCTTTTCGGTCAAAATCAAGGATTTGAAGAACAACTTTGATGCTTGGACAGTCTTTTGGGTATTGCTCTTACTTCTCTCTTCTTTTCTTTTTTCCATTCGAATAAGTCAACCTTCTGCCCGTCTCTCTTTAGTCTGATTTTTCCAATTTTGATGTGTTCGAATTATAACTATTGCTCAATTTTTGTTATTCAGTCGAATTGTAATCATGGCAGGGTTAGGTTGCTTACCATGTTTTTTCAAAAGTAATAAATTTGGATTTTGACCTAGTTAAACTTCATGAGTGAGTAAACTCAGTGATTTCATTGATGATTATGTTTCTGGCATTATTAGCTTAGCTTTAGTTTTATTCGATTTTGTTGGAATTCTCTGTTAGTTAATCCAGTTTTTAGTTCCTGTTCTTTGGTTTTTTACTTTTTATTGTTTGTATTAGCTTAGTTTAATGTCGATTTAGTTTAACTGATAGTAGTATGAACTAGGTTTAATTTTCAGTCTTGTTTAAGTACTAATTGGATTCAATAACTCATTTTTAAAGTTTTTAAAATTAGTATTGGTTATAGGTGTATTAGGTTAGTAATTCATATTGAAATCAAGGGTAATATAGGCTTTTAGATAATAAGAACCCTGCTGTAACATGAATTAGAAAACCCTGGAACCTTCTAGTTGGGGTACAAAATAGAATTTCAATAACTTAGTGATAAGACTTGAGACACAAGTCAGTCTTTTAGGGACTAATTAGTAAAATCTGAAATAAAAGAGGGAAAAAAGTGTGAACAAGATCTAGAAGCTTCCCATTTAAGTTTGCCTATAAAAGGCATGCCTCTTTGCCTTAAGTGACAAGTTTGGACCTCTAAAATTCCCCCTCAATATCATTTCTGAAAATCTGAGTTTCCAATTTAAATGTCAAATCTGAATCTTAGATCTAGTTCTTCAAAAACCAAAAAAAATAGAAAAAACCAAAACAAAAACTAAAAACACTACTGTTTCATTGCCTTTCCCCAGCTCATTTCCAATTTTGAGTCAGGAATTTAGCTTCTTAGCCTGTTTGGAACTAGAAACAATTTGAATTTCTCTGATTCTGTTCTATATTTGAAATTTGACTGCCTCTATAATTTGATTCGAAATTGATTAGTTTGAGTAAATTGGAGAGTCAGTGGTTGTCTGTATGTGATTTCTGGGTGCATTTTTGATGATTTGAGGCTGTTTTGGGGTTGATTTAATCATTTCCTGATTTCTAATCTCATTTCCAGGCTGCTTGTGGTCAATTGTTACTGTTGCTGATCCTCTTCTTCTGTTCCTTTCAATTTGGCTTCCAAGTACACATTCTAATCATGTGTGATGAAGCTGTGAAGTGAAGTAATAAAAATAAAGATTTCGTCCATGTGATTACCTGTAGCTTAGTCAGTAATGTTCTAATTTTAGTTTTGCTAGAACTGTATTGAATTCGAACTATACTGGACTGTTTTGGGTTGTTAGATCTCTGTTTATTCATCACTTGTTTATTAGAACTGGACCTGATTCTACTAGCCTTATTCTGTTAAAACTACACAAAAAAAATCAAAATAGCGGTTATTGCAAGTGGTTAATAGATACTGGTGGATTGCTGAAAGTTTATTCTAGTTGTTGTCGTTGTTATATAGTCAGTCATGAATAAAAGGAATCTAGGTTATTAACTCGTATGCTAGTGAGACAATTACGTTGCCTATTCTAAATCCTTTGCATTCTGCTTTGGTCATATAATTAGTCGTGAACAAGGTGTAAGCACAATTTATCAGCATGTTACTGCTTTTATT
Source organism: Nicotiana glauca (assembly GCA_026770625.1). Lineage (NCBI taxonomy): Eukaryota > Viridiplantae > Streptophyta > Magnoliopsida > Solanales > Solanaceae > Nicotiana > Nicotiana glauca. The sequence continues at coordinate 10,596 of MDKF010354041.1, read as the reverse complement.
AATAAAGTAATCAAAATATGTTTAGTTTAATCGTTTGTTTTCCTTGCCGCCGTATTTAGTAGATCACCTTTAGAGATTTTGGCTATCACTTTCCGTAAAGATTGGGAGTTTACTGATAAAATAAATGAGGTAATAAATAAATATAGGAAGAGATTCTATAACTAGAGATTAAAATACAATACGATTGTACAAGGCCATTGCCACTGGAATTGGCTGGAGCCGCTTGAGTTTGCATTTGGGCGTTAATTTGTGCCTTTGTTGGGGATTGATCTCCGAACCATCGTTTTTGCTGCAACTCGGCCAAGCAAGCAGTCCAATTGTGACAATAATACGAGGTTGGGCTTGCTTTCAGGCTAGGCTGATTTTGAGATTGGCAATGTTTCCTTATTGGGCTGACTACAAGGCCCATTTTTTTCTGAAAGTATAATAGCTCAACAATAATTAATTAGGGGCTTTCTTTATTTTAGAGACACATTAAGTAGAAAACTATAGATTACATTAGGATTGACTTTTAAAAATAAAATGAGACGAGCCTAGCCAAATAAAAATGCAAAATTGTGGGGCCCTTAATAAATATCTATATTAAAATACCTAGAATCTGGGATAGGCCGTTTAGCGAATTTCGCGGCCTTCCCCAAAATAATAACACTTTAGATTCTTTAGGCGCGATTTTAATAAAATTACATTCCTAACTACGGGTGTGCATTTCATGCAACCCAAATCCAAATCCTAAAATGTTGAATAAGAATGTGTCGAGGATCTGGATGCATTTCATGTGACGTGATCCAAAAACACATTTTTAAACGACGTTCACTTTCTAAAAAATTAACTAAAAGCGGTAAATAATCCTAAAATTGCACTGTAGGTTGAAGCATGTCTAAAAATTAGATTTTAGCCATTTATAATAATTTAAGCGACCGTGCTAGAACCACGGGATCCGGGGGTGCCTAACACCTTCCCTCGGATCAACAGAATTTCTTACTTAGAATTTCTGGTTCGCAGACTCCATTCGGGATGTCAAAAATTTCCTCGATTTGGGATTCAAGATAAACCGGTGACTTGAGACATCAAAAGCCAACCTATCCCAAGTGGCGATTCTGAAATAAATAAATAATCTCATTTCGAATGATGTCACTTTACATGGAAAAACTCCCTTATACATTATCCTTCGGGGTAGGTGTGTAAAAAAGGAGGTGTGACAATATCATATCCGGCCTCGCAGAGAACTCGGTAAGTTTCTTTCTTTCATCACATCTTACCCGGCCTCAGGAGGTTCCGGTTATACCTGGCCTCAAGAGATTTCGGTTGTATGATGAGCGCAAAACACAACACAAAATTAATGCTTGCTAGTCAAAGATAGTATAGTAAAATATCGTCTCCACAGGGATTGAATTTAAATAATGTTTGAGTAATTTCTGGTTTAATTGTTATTCAGGAGGATCAATGCTCGAGTTAAATGATTCTAAACTACGTTTAACTACTAAAATAAAGCAATTAATAACTGAGTGCAAAGAACTAGAGATTAGTAGAGTCGGGTTCTTATCAATATGAGAATTAAGGGTCGTGACAGGATAGATGCAAGATAGTTATTTGTGATTTAACTCTAGTTTAATTCACTTAATGTTCTAACGATTGTCACGAGCTCACTCGATGATTAGTTAAAATGTGTAGTCAAGAATCTCCTCTCGATTAAATCTTAATTATACGAGGTGAACTAATATAAGCACTGTGAAAATATACAAGCATGCGTTAATGGATTAGCCTTTAGGAAAACGCCTCTCGAATATTCTCCTAGCTTGATTTAATCAATAATTAAACAAGCTATTTGGATTACTTAATAAAATCAATGAATTAAATCAAACAAAATAATGCAAAGATAATCACCAAAATATTCCTCTTTCGATTTAATAAACCAGTGAATCAAGTTGCAACAATTCAAAACTCCATAAATGAATTCAAGCAAGAACTAGAGTTAAAATCCACAAATATTTATCAAAATACCATATCCGTCAAACTCTAAGGTAAACTACTCCATAATTATGGAGGAAGGCATCACAAATATAATTAAAGAATCAGAAAATATCAATCTAACGTTATAATCCAAACTCTCGTATTGAATTGATGGAAAGATGATGAAATACCGAGTCTTGTAGCCTCCAATGCTATGCCAAAGCTTCCAAGGTCAAAAGTCCCTTCAAAAATATCTTTTTGATGTATTTATACCATGTAGAAGTGGGCCCATACGAAATTACCTTTTCCAAGCCGAAACAGGAAAGTACTCTGTGAAAATCACACAAGCGCACCGCCCCATGGGGGGCATTAGTGTGTAAGTTCAGAGAGCAAAATTTTGATAGGCAGCAATACCAACACACTGCGCACCGCCCCATTCGGCGCGACAGTACAAATTTTACATAGTAAATTCTTTTCTTCATGTTTTGATATCCAGACTTAGCCCTCGACCCCCGAACGCAATCCAAGTTTAATCCCTTGGGCTTTTACTTAGTTCAAAGCTCCAACTTGTTCGATTTAGCTACCAAATATCTTTTTAACTCGAAATCACTTCCTGCAAGGCATAAAACACTTAATAAGCGCAATACACTAACATTTAATCTCAAACACAAGTAAAATGCAGTAATTAAAGTGCAAACTATGACTAAAACACGTGATTCTAGCCTGCCATCAACACCCCATACACTTAAACAATTGCTCGTGTCACACCTCTTTTTTCTCTACTACACCCCCGTGAAGGGGTATAATAAAGAATTTTTTCCAATTAAAGGACAATCGAAACGAGATTTATTATTAAGAGATTCAGAGTCACCACTTGGGAGATTTATGGTGTCCCAAGTCACCGGTTGAATCCCAAATCGAGGAAAAGAATGACTCTGTATTACAATCCGCGAACCAGAAATCCGGGTAAGGAATTCTGTTAACCCGGGAGAAGGTGTTAGGCATTCCCGAATTTCGTAGTTTTAGCACGGTCGCTCAACTGTCATATTCGGCTTGATTATCTAATTTTAGAATATTTTGAATCTATGTGCAAATTTTAGCCTTTTAACCGCTTTTATTCGATTTTTAAAGAATGTTGAACGTCGTTTAAAACATGTCTTTGGATCACGTCACATGAAATGCACCCACAATCCGGAACACATCTTATTCAACGTTTTGGGATTTGGATTTGGGTCACATGAAATGCACACCCGAGTTTAAGAAGGTAAAATTATTAAATAACGCGCCTAAAAGCAACTAACGCGTTATTAACTTTGTGAGGGCCATAAAAATTAGCTAAATGGTACACCTCAAGTTCTTAAATATTTTAAAGACATAATTAGAGATGACCACAAAATTTGTCAATTTTGTTCGATGCGGCGCACCTCAATTTATTTTAAAAGGACGTACTGAAGATGAACTACTATTAGCTATTAGGATTCGTCTCTATTCTGAAAACTTAACTTGTTAACATTATGAATTAACTAACATCACAGTATTCAAGGAAATTCGAGCCCCAAGCTCAAATCCAAACTTGAACAAGGACGATCTCAATCGCTGAAGAAACTCTTAGTTCGAGTCCGCTTCTTAACTTGAAAAGCCCAATGCATACCATTTAATTATTAACAGAACAATTACTATTTCAGTCCTGGGCCCAAAGAGATCCCAGTCCACATGAGGTGCACATAGGAGCTAAAGGCTCCCAAAATCTGAAGACAGACATGTCTTAACATGCCGAACCTGAGTCGAGATTGGGCTTGATGCAGGCCCAAATCAAGCAGGGCCTTCCCAGGTCGTGAGAGGTGGAGATATGAGGATCGAAACTAGGCAACCACTGGAGGAAGGTTTCAAATTAAATATGCATGAACAGTTGAACTAAAAAAATCTGCAGATTTCCAAACTCAACTTGAAACATCCATTCTAACATTTCAAACTTTTAAACCTAAATTAATATGTAAACAAGACGCAACCACCTGTAACAACCCGACCAGTCGTTTTTAGAATTCACACCCCGATTACCTATTAACAGCTTCCTCTAAGTTCATTTCTGCTATTTTGGTTTGCTGGGACGTTCGGTATTAGGATTCGAAGTGTTTTGGGTCACTTAGTCCCTAAATGAGAGCTTAAGAGTTAAAAAATGGTCCGTATTCGGAACAGTGTGAAAATGCCCTCAGAATGGGAATCCGATGGTTCCGTTAGCTCTGTTAGGTGATTTCGCGGTTGGGAGCGTGTTCGAAATGTTATTTGGAGGTCCCTAGCTCATTTAGGCTTGAAATACCGAAGTTTGAATTTTTGGAGTTTCCGGTCCGATAGTGAATTTTTGATCCGAGGGTCGGATTGGAATTTCAGAAGTTGCTGTAGCTCCGTCATGTCATTTGGGATGTGTGTGCAAAAGTTCAGGTCATTCGGGCGAGGTTTGGTTAGGTTTTTGATCGAAAGCATATTTTGATAGAATTTGAAATTCTTAGGCTTGAATCATTGATTTAATCGGGTTTCCGGCATTGTTAGAGGTGTTTTGAGAATTGGTACAAGTTCGAATAAGGTATTAGGTGGTATTGGTGCTTTTGGTTGGAGTCCCGGGGGTCCCTGGATGATTTCGGATGCTCAACAGGCAAAGCTTGGAGTTAGAAGGAAAAAGTTGCAGCAGGCTTCTGGTATTTTCGCTTCTGCGGTCCTGGAGCCGCAGAAGCAGAGCCACATCAGCGGCTTCTTCACCGCATAAGCGGAATTGCCCCATCCCAGGAGAACTGAAGAAGCGGTCTCCTTCCCGCGTAAGCGGAACCGCAGATGCGGTTTTTAGTCCGCAAAAGCGGTCCCTGCCCTCTTAAGTTGAACAGCAAATGCGGTTATTCCCACCGCAAAAGCGGGATCGCAGAAGCGGTCCCTGGGCCGCAAAAGCGGAAATCACTGGAGTAAAAAAGGGAAAATCCGAGGGTTTATTTCAAAGTTAGAAAAATCAATTGAGGGCTCGGGAGAAGGCGATTTTGAGTGGAGTTTGAAGAGAAGATCATTGGGTAACGTTGCTTTGATCCCTTCTAGTTATATTCCATCATTTCCTAGCTAAATCAACCATTTGAATTCAATTTCAAGGTCTAAAATTGAGAAAAATTGGTGAATTTTCTTAGGCTTAATTTTGTGATTTTGGGTGGGCATTTGACCTCCGATTTGGGAGATTTTTATATGGTTGGACTCGTGAGAGTACGATTTCTGAAAATGTTAAATTCATCTGGTTCCGAGACGTTGTCCTGAGAGTGCTTTGGTCATTTTGCCTAATTTCGCGCTTTAGCTTTGAATTAAATTATAGAATCAGTTGCTTGAGATGTTAATTGCAATGTCTGATTTAATTGAATAGATTTGGGCCATTTGGAGTCGAGAACTCGTGGCAAGAACGAGGTTGCTAGTTGATTTTAGCCGGTTTGAGGTAAGTATCTTGCTTAACCTTGTGTGGGGGACTTCCCCTTAGGATTTGAGTCTTCTCTGTTGATTTTATTTCCGTGTACGCGAGATGACGAGTGCGTGCTCGGATTTATTTGTGGTAAATTGTCCCTTTTGGGCTCTTAGACTCTTGAAATCACCGAGTATGAAGATGATATTGATACGATTGAGTTCCCTATTATTAGTTTCACCTCTACATGTCTTACTTGGTATTTGTTTGCCCTTCTTGATTTATTCTTGTCGTTTAATTGACTTTTACGTGTTTAACTGAAGACAATTACCCTTCTGTCGTCATATTATCCGTCCTAACTACTCGCCTTTAATTGGAAATCATAAATGTTATATCTCATGTAATTAATCGGTCTTAATTGGAAAGAAGATAGATATCTTATAATTAGTTGATATTTCCTTAAATTGTAATTATTTGATTCATGTTAACTTCCTTACTGTTTGGATACTCCATGATTGTAAGTTCATCCGCGACTTCGTGCAAATATATTACATGTCCAACTGTTGTGGTATCAGTGTAGTTATTATGCCCTTATTATGTCTTGTTTTGTCGTTGAGGTTATTGTGTTTTTCCTTGGTGTTCCGTGACCTTATTAGGTATTGTTGATTCCCTTGCCGGGACGTTATTGTTTCTATTGTTTATTCCCTTGCCGGGACGTTATTGTTTCTATTGTTAATTCCCTTGCCGGGACGTTATTGTTTCTAATGTTCTTTCCCTTGCCGGGACGTTATTGTTTCTATTGTTGATTCCCTTGCCGGGACGTTATTGTTTCTGTTGTTGATTCCCTTGCCGGGACGTTATTGTTTCTGTTGTTGACTCCCTTGCCGGGATATTGCTACTCTATTGTTTGGGCTGTACATCTATGTTGATTGTGTTGTAGTGCGGGATACCAGGAGATCCCCAGCACATATATTGAGGATACCAAGAGATCCTCGGGATACCAAGAGATCCCCAGTACATCTATTGAGGATACCAAGAGATCCTCGGGATACCAAGAGATCCCCAGTACATCTATTGAGGATACTAAGAGATCCCTAGTATATATATTGATGGTACCAAGAGATCCTCGGGATACCAAGATATCCCTAGTACATCTATGGAGGATACCAAGAGATCCTCGGGATACCAAGAGATCCCTAACACACATATTTATGTTTGAGACTACGGGACGATATCCTAGGAGATCCCCGTTAAACTCATTGTGTTCTAAACTGATATTTTCATTGATTCTATCCGGGTGCGAATAATTCGGGTGTTGGTCGTTCCATTTCTTATACTTACAAGTTGGTAGAATTCTTGTTAGCTACACTTGCACAAGCATACACGTAGTTGGACCCTCCTATTAGAGATGAATCCCTCCTGATGTGGCTAGGGGTGGAGATACACCCTCGTTTACCCATTATATATGTGAGAGTGGCCCTAGTTGACTAGTTAGTTATTAGCATGATCGTGATATTGATGAGGCACAAGATGCCAAGTGTTAGACTTCAGATGCTGGGCTTTCATGAGCTGTGGCTGGTCCGAGATTTTTGGTAAAGTTGTAGAAAGAGTTGAAAAGACCTTATGTAAGCATCATTGCAGAATAATAAGTTGGTGACTTGTTTGTCCTTTCTGTGTTGTGACCTTAGGATTTGGATTATGATTCTGCAGTCATTTCACATCATCATTTATTATATTCTCGTTCTTACTTGTTCCCCTTTTTCCTTCATTGTGAGTTGTAGCATTTAGTCATTCATGCAGTCTTTACATAATTATATAGCATTTCCATTATCCCTATGATTATACTGTTTATTGACCGGTAGGTGTCTTGACTGTTCCTCGTCACTACTCCATCGAGGTTAGTCTTGATACTTACTGGGCACCACTGTGGTGTGCTCATGCTACTCTTCTGCACATTTTTGTTGTGCAGATACAGGTACCCTCCATTCAGTTCTGTCAGCCTTGGAGGGTGGCGTATCGGTAGAGACTTCGAGGTATATCTGTTGCGTTCGCAGACCGAGGAGTCCCTTTCCAGCTTTCTATAATAAGTATAGTCCTTCCAGTATTTCTCCTTGTATAGATATTCTTGAGTTAGAGCCTCTTATGTATCCCTTAGCTTGTAATTTGTGAGTTTTTGGGTTTTGGGAAGTTTTGTTAGCTTTGAGGATTGTTGTGGTATGTGTCGAGCGGCACCTTAAACACTGTTTATTTTACCAGTTCAGTTTTATTTATTTTTTCCGCAAATTTTGGTTTATCTTCCGCATTGTTAGGCTTACCTAGTCATAGGGACTAGGTGCCATCATGACATGTTCATGGAAGGTGAACTGGGGTCGTGACAAGTTGGTATCAGAGCCCTAGGTTCATAGGAATCACAGATCATAAGCTGGTTTATTAGAGTCTCGTGGATCGGTACAGAGACGTCTGTACTTATCTGCGAGAGGCTATGTAATCGTTAGGAAAAAAAATTCCACTTCATTTGATTTCCCTGTCGTGCGAGATTTTGGCATTCACAATCCTAAACATCTGCCTTCCACTCTCTCACCGATGGTGAGGACACATACTGCCCGAGGTGATCAGGCACCTGTGCCCCTTGCTGCAGTCGTCGAAGGTTGGGGCCGGGCTACAGTTCGAAGGCGCACACGTGGTGCAGCGAGAGAACCTGAGCGAACGACCGCCGAGGTACCACCAGCAGATCCAGCCGGAGTCCGAGCATCTGACTCCTACAGCTACTGCTACTCCAGCCCTTTAGGAGACTTTGGCACATTTCATGAGTACGTACACCATTTTGGCTCAGGCAGGACTACTTCCACTTACTACAGCTACACCCCAGGCCGCGGGAGGAGCACAGACTCCCGCTGCCGCACTCTTGAGCAGCGAGCGCATATTGAGCAAGTCCCTGAGATTATTCCTGCGCTGCCTGTAGTACCAGTTCAGCCCAGGCAAGGCAGCTTCACTGACTTGGGCCCAGATTTTTAGATATGTTCCTGCGAGAGTTTGTTCCTCAGAGCCTCAGGGATGCATGGCGCGTGGATTTTGAGCATTTGCATCAGGGTGCTATGATCGTCTCGGAGTATGATGTCCGATACATCAGTTTGGCTAGACATGCCTCAGCCTTAATTTCTACTGTTCGTGAGAAGGTTCGCCGGTTTATTCATGGACTTATTCCCAGCATCAGATCCAGTATGGCTCGTGAGTTAGAGATGGACATTCCATGTCAGCAGGTGATAAATATTGCTAGGAGGATAGAGGGTATGCATGCTAGAGAGAGAGGCAGGAGGGTCATGAGAGAGAGAGTAGACGAGACCAGGAGAGATATCTTGAGGAGGCGAGGAGGCCTTGTAGACCGGTGAGATATACTGGTCCTAGTTTCGGAGGCAGGGTACGCCATGGTAGAGGTTTTACGGGTTAGCCGGTTCAGTTCGCGTTTCAGGCCTTGCATGGTGATTCAGGTGTTCATGGGTCTCGGAGTACCCGTATCGCACAGTTTCCCCGCCTTATCAGCGGAGAGGGTGCCTTGAGTATGGAGGTACTAGCCACAAGGTGAGAGATTGTTCCCGACTTTGGACCGTTATGTCGCAGCGAGGTATTCAGGCAGGTAGAGGGCGCCCAAGAGGGGGAGGCCCGATCTGTTGATGTGTTTCATGTAGTAGTCTTGAGGCCGATGTGCCAGCTAATGTCATTCAGGTACTAATTCAGTTTGTTATAGAGAGGCACTATCTGTAGTTCATCACACTTCTACCTATCAGGGTGAGTTCCTTGTTTGTTGTTCCATTTATGGAAGAGCTTCATGATTTGCACTCTATTTATGTGATTATCCTGTTGGGAGGTTCTATGAGTGATAGCCGTGTCTATTGTCTGTTTCTAGCTGTTGTCGAGAGCTACGAGGCTAGTAGTAAATTCCTGTTGTTTGTTTTGGTAGGTTTGATGTCACTTTTGAGTATTCTTGCTTACGAGCTGTGATTTTCTATGCTCCACTGGTGTGGGAGCCAGGGTGTGTTGTAAATTATAGACAGGATTGATCCATTGAGAGTTTCTAGATGGTTTAGTATGAGCCCTACTTGTGATTTAGTGATTGAGGGCGGAACCATCGTGACTTCAGGTGTTTTGATATGTTGAGACCAGGTTGTGTGCTGCGGTGAGAGTTATATCAGTATAAGATCCTTGTGAGTCTTTTATATGCTTTCATTCTTTCTTGATAGATGTTTTTGTTGATTTGTGTTTTAGAAGAATTTGTGCTAGTTTGATTTGCTTGTTAGTTCCCTTATGTGTTTCCTTTCTCATATTCAGTTATTTCCGTTCTATGCTTCTTGAGTTTTAGCTTGTGGGGTGTGTACCCGTGGGTGTTGGCTGAGATTTGATTATTCGGGTGTTTTGTTATGCGGTTTTTGTGGTTATTGTATCATCGCCAGTGTTGTGGAGGTTTGAGAAGAGTTTCTGTTGAATATGAGGCTTATGGCCGGTACGGATTTGATCTCAGGCAAGTATTGCTATCAGGAATGTTATTGTGGGCCTATGTGTGATGTATCGTGTTGTGTGGTTGTACCCCGTGTGTGTTGGCTTGTATTGAAATAGTTGGTTGAGACTGATACCGGGCATGGATTAGGGTCGAGTCTTTTGAAAGCGGATGGAAGGTGAGAATTCTGGCTTGAAGGCCTGTTGGTATTGCTAGAAAGGTTAAATTTCAGTTAAGATAGTGTCATCAGGCTTAAGTGGATTGGGGTGATGTGGGATCACCCGCGGGTGTATGTTGGAAGTGCGCACAAAGTGACTTGAAGACCTCAGGTATGTTCTCTATGCTCGTTCGAGGACAAACAAATTGTGGGAGGATGTAACGACCCGACAGGTCGTTTTTATAATTCACGCCCCGATTCCCTATTAACTGCTTCCTTTAAGTTCATTTCTGCTATTTTGGTTTGCTGGGACGTTCGGTATTAGGATTCGAAGTGTTTTGGGACACTTAGAGCCCGTTTGATTGGCTTAAAAAAAGTGGTTTTTAAGCACAAATGCTTAAAAGCAGCTTTTAAGTGCTGGAGCTTATTTTTTAAAAATGATGTTACATGTTTGGATAAAAGTGCTGAAGCTTAAAAAAAGATGTTGAAGTGTTTGGAAAACAAGTGGTGGTAAGCACTTTTTCTTATTAAAAAGATAAAAATATAAAAACTTTGGTATTATAAAAATGAAGA
>MU685075.1:47353-100550 GCA_026770625.1 Nicotiana glauca | reverse complement strand
ATTTGGTTTATATCACTATTAAGGATTTCTAAATAAATGGTTTATGAGTTCTAAGCTCGGGTTGAGAGCATATTTGGTCGGGCTTGCCTAGCCGTTGGGGTTGGGCGCCATCACGATCTGGTTTGGGGTCGTGACAAGTGCATGCAATTTGAAAATTTATCAGCCCTATTATTACTCATAGGGAGACCTCCAAATTTTTCCTTAGATTCTAATATCTCATTAAAGTCTCCCCCTATTAACCAAGGCATGAAAGTATTATCATGCAGATTAATTAGACGTTTCCATAGAATAGCACGTAATTGGTAGTGTCGACTAGCATAGATAGCAGACAATATCCAAGAAGGTTTTGTGGGACTAACCTGGACCATGTAGTGTATTTCCTGATCAGAGATCCTCATTTCTGTTACATCAATAAGATCAGCATTCCACAGTACCACTAAGCCACCTATGAGCCCATTTGCAGGAGCTTGAGCCATATTACCAAAGTTAAACTCCTCACATAAAATTTTATGATATTGCATGTGAATTTCAAGTAGGATAGCAAGAATGGGTCTATGATTATCTAGTAGAGACCTAAAGTGCCTAATAAATTCTGGGTTGTGGGAGCCCCTACAGTTCCACACTAAGAAATTCATGTATGAATTAGGGTTCCTGGGCTGGGACATAGGAGTCTAAGTCATTGGAGGATCCAGGCTTAGTGGAAGTTGAAGAAGTGTCGGAATGATCACCATAGCATATTTCCCTACCTCTGGATTGGTGGTTTGACAAAAATTGAGGCTGCATGTAACCATTTCTGGTGGACACTTTAGAATGAACTTTTTTCCGAACTGTTCTTTGGGGTTGTAAAATTGGACCCCTTTTAACCACCAAAACTCTGTTCTTGTCTCCCTCATCTCCGCAAGAATTGTGTCACGACCCGGATTTTTCACCCTCGGAAGTCGTGATGGCGCCTACTAATGAGAGCTAGGCAAGCCAACCCTTAACTACCTTTTTCATTAACTGATTTATTTCTTTTAACAATTAACAATAATATCATGAAAATAACGGAATAATGTAAATAAGCAGAAGTCTTAAATTAAAGATTCTAAACAATAATACGAAAAATCAACATAACCTCTACCCAAGAACTGGTGTCACATACTCAGAACCACTAAGAGTGCTAAATACAACCGTTTGAAAGAAAGTACAAATTGTTTGTCTCGAATACATGAGATAACAGACTAAAATAAAAGATAGAGGAGACGCCGGGTCTGCGGACGCCTGCAAGGCTACCTCAGTGTCTCGCTGGATTGAAGGCTAACTCCCACGCTACTGCTGCGGTCCAATGCCTAGATCTGTGCAAATGAGCACAGAGTGTAGTATCAGCAAAACCCACCCCATATGTTGGTAAGTGTCTAGCCTAACCCCGGCGAAGTAATGATGAGGCTAGACCGGAATACCACATAAACCTGTGCAGTTATATATACATATAAAGCGGAATCCAAATACAAAGGCAAGTAAACAATATGAGAGGGGGAGCATGCTGTGGAGAAATAACAATTTCCAAGTAAGAGTCGTCCAGTAATGAAGGAGATAACACAACTCAACATTAATAAGGAAACAGAGATCAACAAGTGCATGAAATCACCCTTCATGCTTTTATTCTCATACTCACCAAGAAATGATATAATAACATGTACAAGACATCACCCTTCGTGCTTTACTCTCGTTCCTCACATATAATCAATAGAATCGGCATGGAATGGTACATCGTGCGGCACGACATCACCCGTCGTGCTTTACTCTTTTTCCTCATAATAAGCAAACAATGCATGACATCACCCTTCGTGCTTTACACTCTTTCCTCACAATAAACAAACAATGAACGACATCACCCTTCGTGCTTTAACGCTCTTCCTCACCAAAACAACAATCACAAACAAAAGGCAAGGGAATTAACAAATTTATAATAGAACTCCCGGCAAGGGAACACAATTAAACAATTAATCCCGGTAAGGGCATAACATCAACAATCTCAACATACCGGCAAGGGAACAATTTAATAACTCATTCTTTCCTTTCACTTTCATTTCATAACACACTTTACCACTTGAGCCAATGCTCCAAAGGGATCAATTACTCCATATACTTTCACAAGCTTTTCACAACAATTAAGAATCATTACCAAGGCATGACAATATAACGAAATCAAGATATTCACAATTTAAAGACTCATGGTCATGCTAGACACCAACGTGTAGATACTCGTCACCATGCCTACACATCGTACTCGATAATTATCACACAACAAATAAGACTCAACTCCTAATACCTCAAGCTAAGGTTAGACCAAACACTTATCTCAAACTTCCACGGCCAATTCAATCCACAACAACCGCTTTCCCTCTCGAATTCGGCTCCAAATCAATCAAATCTATACAATAATGATTTCATAATATCAATACATGCTAAACAAATCAAACCCAATGCCTAACTATAGATTTCCAAGCTTTCTTCCTAAAATCCCAAAATTTGACCCTGGTCCCGCTTGGTCAAAACACGAAGTTCGGTCCAAAATCAATCACCCACGAGCCCGAATACATAATTTATTTTCAAATTCGACCCCAAAACGAGGTCTAAATCAAGAAAAATCAAAAAGCCCTAACTCTAACTAAATCCCTAATTTCTACCCTTAATTACATGTTTTAGGCTTAGGATTTAAATGGATATTGAAGGAAACGGAAGGAAATAGGCTAAGAATTACTAACCCAAGAGGTCTTGATGAAGAATTACTTCAATGGACGCCTAAGAGCTTGGAGAAGAAAGGTTTTTATGAAAACTTAGTGAAATCCCGCAACAACACTGTTATGGAAATTAAAATATAACTGGGCGAAATTGCCCTTCACGTTCGCGTCAGGCTGGTCACATTCGCGAAGGGCAGCATTTAATAGACCATCGCGTTCGTGAGATGAAGAGTGCGAATGCGGAGAGTAACGTGGGCCCTCACGCGAACGCGATGAATAAGTCCTGCAAGGCTACGCGATCGCGAGGGTATGAATGGGAATGCGAAGAGGAAAAGAAGGTTAATCCCCCAGGGTCAAATAACCCTACGCGAACGTGTTGGCTGGGACATGAACGCAAAGAAGGGGAAAATTAAATCATCGCGGATGCGGGAGGAAGAACGCGAACGAGAAGAAGAAATGGGGCATGCAACAGCTGAAGCAAAATTGGCAATTTTTTTAAATTCCAAAACCACTTCGAAACCCCTCAAAACACTCCCGAGCCCTCGGGGCTCCTAACCAAACACATGCACTAACTCAACAACATCTTGCGAACTTAACCGTGCGATCAAATTGCCAAAATAACATCAAAACAATGAATCAAACATCAAAATCAAGAGTTTTTCTTCAAATTTCATTAAGTTTCAAATCTAGAACTTTAATCCTGAAACACGTCAAATGACGTCCGATTTTAACCAAATTTTATAGAAACATCTTAAACCACATATAAGACCTGTACCGGGTGCCGGTACCAAAATACGGACCCGATACCAACACGTTCTAATAGATTTTCATTTCAACTTTCCTTAACAATTTTAGAAAAACAATTTCCTTTAAAAATTCATTTCTCGTGCTCGGGTCCTCGAAATTCAATTTCGGCCATACGCCTGAGTCCTATATTTTCCTACGGACCCTCCGGGACCGTCCAATCACGGGTCCGAGTCCATTTTCCCAAAATGTTGACCAAAGTGAAATTTATTAATTTTAATATCAAAACTTAGCATTTTTCATAGAATTTCGTATTTAAGCTTTCTAGCTATGCGCTCGGACTATGCACGCAAATCGAGGTGACTCTAAATGAGGTTTTCAAGGCCTCGAAAGCACATAATTCATTTAAAATAGGTGATGACCTTTTGGGTCGTCACATTCTCCACCTCTAAAACAACCGTTCATCCTCGAACGGACAGAAGAAAGAAGTACCTGAGTCAGGGAAAAGATGAGGATAACGGCTCCGCATATCGGACCCGGACTCCCAAGTCGATGCCTCAGGAGGCTGACCTCTACACTGAACACGAACAGAAGAGAAACTCTTGGATCTCAACTGACGAACCTGCTGGTCCAAAATAGCTACCGGCTCCTCCTTGTAAGATAAGTCTTTGTCCAATTGGACAGTGCTAAAATATAACACGTGGGTTGGATCGCCGTGATACCTCCAAAGTATGGACACATGAAACACTGGATGCACGACTGATAAGCTCGGCGGCAAAGAAAGTCTATAAGCCATCTCTCCCACTCGATCAAGAATCTCAAGCGGACCAATGAACCTAGGGCTAAGCTTGCCCTTCTTCCCAAACCTCATCACCCCCTTCATAGGCGACACTCGGAGCAATACCCGGTCACCAACCATAAAGGCCACATCTCGAACCATACGGTCTGCATAGCTCTTTTGCCTGATTTGAGCTGAACGAAGCCTATCCTGAATGATCCTGACTTTGTCCAAGGCATCCTAAACCAAATCCGTACCCAACAACCGAGCCTCTCCCGGCTCAAACCATCCAATCAGAGACCTACACCGCCTACCATATAAAGCCTCATAAGGAGCCATCTGGATGCTCGACTGGTAGCTGTTGTTGTAGGCAAACTCCACTAAAGGCAAGAACTGATCCCACGAACCCCCAAAGTCAATAACACAAGCTTGGAGCATATCCTCTAAAATTTGAATAGTCTGCTCAGACTGACCGTCTGTCCGTCTGGGGATGAAATGATGTGCTCAACTCAACCCGTGTGCCCAACTCTCACTGAATTGCCCTCCAGAAGCGCGAGGTAAACTGCATACCCTGATCTTAAATGATAGACACGGGCACACCATGAAGGCAAAAAATCTCCCGAATATAGATCTCAACAAACCTCCCAGAAGAATAGGAGACTGCCACAGGAATGAAATGCGTTGACTTGGTCAACCTATCAATAATGACCCATATCGCATCGAACTTCTTCTGAGTCAGCGGAATTCCACTAATAAAATCCATAGTGATCCGCTCCCACTTCCACTCGGGAAGCTCGATCCTCTAAAATAAACCCACCAGGCCTCTGATGCTCGTACTTAACCTGCTGACAATTCAAACAACGAGCCACATATGCTAAGATATCCTTCTTCATTCTATTCTACCAATAATGTTGCCGAAAATCCTGATACATCTTCGCGGCGCCCGGATGAATAAAGTAACAGGAACTATGGGCCTCCTCTAAAATCAACTCTCTGAGCCCATCCACATTAGGCACACAAACTCTACCCTACAATCTCAAAATTCCATAAGTATCTAATGTAACCTTCTTGGCACCTCCGCGCTGCACCGTGTCTCTAAGGACACACAAATGGGGATCATCATATTGTCGATCACGGATATGCTCTAATAATGAAGAACGAGCGACCGTGCAAGCTAACACACGACTGGGCTCAGAAATATCCATTCTTATGAATTGATTGGCTAAAGCCTGAACATCCAAAGCAAGTAGCCTCTCACCGACCGGAATATAAGCAAGACTGCCGATACTGGCTGACTTCCTACTCAATGTATCGGCCACCACATTGGCCTTCCCTGGATGATATAGAATGATAATGTCATAATCCTTCAACAACTCCAACCACCTCCTCTGCATCAAATTCAAATCATTTTTCTTGAACAAGTACTGAAGACTCTTGTGATCCGTGAACACCTCACATGCCACTCCATACAGATAATGCCTTCAAATCTTCAATGCGTGAACTATGGCTGCCAACTCCAAATCATGAACCGGATAGTTCTTCTCATGAATCTTCAACTACCTCGAAGCATAGGCAATGACCTTGCCATCCTACATCAACATTAGTCCAAGCCCAACACATGAAGCATTACAACAGACTGTATAGGGCCCTGAACCTGTGGGCAAGACCAATACCGGTGCCGTAGTCAGAGCTGTCTTGAGCCTCTGAAAGTTCTCCTCACGCTCGTTCGACCATCTGAATTGGGAACCCTTTCGGGTCAATCTGGTCATCGGGGCTGCAATAGATGAAAACCCCGTCCACGAACCGTCGATAGTAGCCTGCCAACCCCAAGAAACTCCGAATCTCTGTAGCTGATGCTGATCTAGGCCAGTTCTTGACTGCCTCAATATTTTTTGGGTCTACTTGAATACCCTCTGCTGATACGACATGACCCAGAAATGCAACTGAACCCAACCAGAATTTACACTTGGAGAATTTTGCATATAACTGACTACTGACTATCCCTCAGAATCTGAAGAAACACTCTAAGGTGCTGCTCGTGCTCCTCCTGACTGCGGGAATATATCAATATATCATCAATGAAAACTATCACTAATGAGTCCAAATAAGGCCTGAACACTCGGTTCATTAAGTCTATGAAAGCTCCTGGGGCATTTGTCAACCCGAATGACATAACCAAGAACTCATAATGCCCATACCGAGTGCAGAAAGTTGTCTTAGGGACATCGGATGCCCTAATCCTCAACTGATGGTAGCCAGATCGCAAGTCAATCTTGGAAAATACCTTGGCACCCTGAAGATGGTCAAACAAATAATCAATCTTCGATAGTGGATACTTATTCTTGATCATTAACTTGTTCAATTGCTGGTAATCAATACACATTCTCATTGACCCATCCTTCTTCTTGACAAATAACACCGACGCACCCCAAGGTGAGACACTTGGTCTAATGAAACCCTTCTCAAGCAAATCCTACAACTATTCCTTTAATTCTTTAAACTCCGGCAGGGCCATGCAATATAGAGAGATAGAAATGGCTTGAGTGCCCGGGACTAGATCAAAGCAGAAATCAATATCCCTATTGGGGGGCATACCCGGTAGATCTGAAGGAAAAAGATCAGGGAACTCACAAACAACATGAACAGAATCGGTAAAGGGAACCTCAGCACTAGAATCCCGAACATAAGCTAAATAGGCCAAACACCCCTTCTAGACCATATGACGAGCCTTCACATACGATATAACACTGCGGATAGAATGACCAGGAGTCCCCCTCCACTCCAAACAAGGCATACCCAGTAAAGCTAAGGTCACAGTCTTGGCATGACAGTCCAAGATAGCATGATAGGGTGATAACCAGTCCATCCCCAATATAATATCAAAGTCAACCATATCTAAAAGCAACAAATCTACACGAGTCTCCAAATCCGCAATCACCACAACACAGGAATAATGGACTCGATCGACCACGATAGAATCACCCACCGATATAGACACATAAACATGAATACCCAATGCATCACTAGGCATGACCAAATACGGGGAAAAATAGGATGACACATACAAATATGTAGACCTTGGATCAAACAACACTGAAGCATATCTATCACAAACCAGAACCGTACCTGTAATGACCGCATCCGAAGCCTCTACCACGGGCCTAGCCTGAAGAGCATAACATCGGGGCAGGATCCTACTACTCTGATCTACCTCTCTAGGACGGCCTGCTGTTGGCTGGGCTCTACCTCTGGCGGTTTGAGCTCCACCTCTATGACCTCTATCTCTACCTCTGGCACCTCTAGCTGGTTGGGTGGGCTGTGGAACACTTGGTGCCTGAACCATGGCACGAGAACCCTGGAAACAATCTCAACATCCTGGCAAAGGAACAATTTAATAACTCATTCTCTTCTTTCACTTTCATTTCATAACTCACTTTACCACTTGAGCTAATGATCCAAAGGGTTCAATTATTCCATATACTTTCACAAGCTTTTCACACCAATTAGGAATCATCACCAAGGCATGACAATATAATGAAATCAAGATATTTACAATTTAAAGACTCACGGTCATGCTAGACACCAACGTGTAGATACTCGTCACCATGCCTACACATCGTACTCGATAATTAGCAAATATGACTCAACTTTTAATCCCTCAAGCTAAGGTTAGACAAAACACTTACCTCAAACTTCCACGGCCAATTCAATCCACAACAACCTCTTTCCCTCTCGAATTCAGCTCCAAATCAATCAAATCTATACAATAATGACTTCATAACATCAATACATGGTAAGCAAATCAAACCTAATGCCTAATTATAGATTTACAAGCTTTCTTCCCAAAATCCCAAAAATTAACCCCGGACCCGCTTGGTCAAAATACGAGGTTCGGACCAAAATCAAATCATCCATTCACCCACGAGCCCGAATATATAATTTGTTTTCAAATTCGACCCCAAAATGAGGTCTAAATCAAGAAAAATCAAAAAGCCCTAACTCTACCCAAATCCTCAATTTCTACCCATAATTACATGTTTTAGGCTTAGGATTTTAGTGGATATTGAAGGAAACAGAAGGAAATAAGCTAAGAATTAATAACCCAAGAGGTCTTGATGAAGAATTGCCTTAATGGATGCCTAAGAGCTTGGAGAAGAATTATGAAAGCTTAGTGAAATCTCGCAACAACACTATTCTGGAAATTAAAATATAACTGGACAAAATTGCCCTTCGCGTTCGCGAAGGGTAGCATTTAACAGACCATCGCGTTTGCGAGATAAAGAATGCGAACGCAGAGAGTAAAAAGGCTGGGGTCCAGAAATTAACCTACGCGAACGCGTGGGCCCTCACGCGAACACGATGAATAAGTCCTGGAAGGCTACACGATCGCAAGGGTATGAATGCGAATGCGAAGAGGAAAAGAAGGCTAAGCCCCTAGGGTCAAATAACCCTACACGAACGCTTGGGCTGGGACACAAATACGAAGAAGAGGAAGATTAAAGCATCACGAATGCGGGAGGAAGAACGCAAACGCGAAGAAGAAATGGGGCATGCAACAACTGAAGCAAAATCTGTAATTTTTCTTAAGTCCAAAACAACTCTGAAACCCCTCCTAAACACTCCCGAGCCCTCGGGGCTCCTAACCAAATGCATGCACTAACTCAACAACATCATACGAACTTAACCGTGCGATCAAATCACCAAAATAACATCAAAATAATGAATCAAACCTCAAAATCAAGAGTTTTTTCTCAAATTTTATTAAGTTTCAAATTTAGAACTTTAAACCCAAAACACGTCAAACGACATCCGATTTTAACCAAACTTCACAGAAACATCTTACACCACATATACGACCTGTACCGGGCACTAGAACCAAAATACGAGCCCTATACCAGCACTTTCTAATCGATTTTCATTTCAATTTTCCTTAACACTTTCAAAAAACAATTTCCTTTAAAAATTTATTTCTCGGGCTCGGGACCTCGGAATTCGATTCCGAGTATACGCCCGAGTCATAAATTTTCCTACGGACCCTCCGGAATTGCCCAATCATGGTTCCAGGTCCATTTGCCTAAAATTTTGATCGAAATTAAATTTATTCATTTTAATATCAAAACTTAACAGTTTTCACAGAATTTCATATTTAAGCTTTTTGGCTACACGCTCGGACTGCGCATGCAAATCAAGGCGACTCTAAATGAGGTTTTCAAGGCCTCTGAAGCATAGAATTCATTTAAAACAGGTGATGATCCTTTGGGTTTCACAAATTGCTATCATTTCCTCTCTTGTATCGCTATCTTGTTCTTGTGGAGATGGAGGAGGTGAGTGGACTGGACTGTTTGGT
This sequence comes from Nicotiana glauca, assembly GCA_026770625.1. Classification (NCBI taxonomy): domain Eukaryota; kingdom Viridiplantae; phylum Streptophyta; class Magnoliopsida; order Solanales; family Solanaceae; genus Nicotiana; species Nicotiana glauca. Next base: position 90,958 of record MU685075.1, on the reverse strand, counting down.
GGGGTAAGACTCTCTAGAGGACTCATTGGGCTGGAATAAGGAGCGAGTGGATTGAATGAGTCCTGGGGCTAAAATCAAGGTGCAAATACCTGACCCATATGATAGGGTGGGTTAAAGGGTAGTAGACTTACTGTTTGTTCCAAAGTTGGACTCATTTGTGCCATTTAATGTGGCCATGGCTGCTGAGTGGAGCTCGAAGCCTGTTGTTCCATTGGAAGAGGAGTCTGTGTTGTGTACCATTGATTTTGATTGTAGGCTTCCATTCCCAACCTCATTCCTTCTGTCACTATTTTCGCTAAATGAGTCGGATTTTGTATTAAAAGTACTACCTCTTGGTTGTTGAGTTGCAAAGTAAATATTAGAGCATATCCCTGTAGCCCTATTTCCAACCAGTATTAGAGAGGGAGGTCTACTATCATTAGCTGAGAGGTGTAAATCAAAGGTTATGAACTCTAAAGCAGTTTAGGACCTACCATTGTGAGACGAAGTAGATGAAAAAACTAGTTGTTGGTTCAAATATTTGCCCTCGGAAACTGGCTCTAGCTCATGCCTATGAATGTTGGTCTCTGCATTGAGAATGGACTTTGGTAATTGCTATGGTACAGAAGTTCTACTCGTATTAGGTTTGGGTATTTGAAGTGGATGAGGGTATGTATTAGAAGGTAAAAGAGATAGATTAGTGGATTCTTCATGATGATGTTCACATGGGAACTCATCATGTTGTTTGCATGGGTTTTGAGGAAGTCTAGGCTCAGAAGGAACTAAATTTACTGTAGCATGCATGTTTGTTGATGCTTTGTTTTGGATCAGATTCAACGTGGCTAAGTGAGGGAGAGCTCCGTTTGATTTGTTTGAGTCTAATAGGGTTTGAGGTGTGAAAAGTTGGTTACATGGCAAGTGCTGAGTATGTGTCATGTGGCCCTGAGAAGACGTGTTATATTAAACTAAAGATGGTGAATCAGGTTATCTAGACTTAGAGTTAGAAGCAAAAGGATTGGCCAAAAAGGTCGGCAACTTATCAGGCATATAGGATTGGATTTTTGCAAGTTGTTGGGTGGATTAAGGCTCATTATCTATATTCTTTGCTATTGGGCCTTTGTAGAAAAGGGCATGTTGGGAGTCTGAAGGCCTAATGTTAGAAAGCAGTTGGAATTTATTATGAAATTCCATAATGGGTTCTCTCAGCTGCCCAGGCCCTGATGAGGTGACCCGGCCCAATACAGGTAAAATAGGGTTAGTGGACTTACCTGGTAGTGGTAGCGCCGCCTGTGTGAGCTGGCTGTCTCTTTCCAAAGTTGAACTGCTTGGGTGGTTGCATATTTTTCTTAGTAAATACCACCATTTTCTATTCATCAACCTTGAAGGAATGATTGGAGGGGGGTTATTCGTTTCAACCTAGTTGTTTCTTTGGTTTTGCTCCTTAGGAAGGCGAATAACTTTCAGGCAACTAATAATAGGGTGTCCAAATCTGCCACAGTGCGTACATAGTAGATTCAGTCCTTCATAGAGAAGAGACTGTTTGTGGTGCCCTATGTAAAGATTATTTTTTAAGGTTTCTCCAAAGGCACTTCAATACATATACGAGCATACCTTCCCCGTGTAGTAGATGAAGTACAAATGTCTATCTTTAGCAGTCTCCCTAATTTTGAGCCAATCCCACTGAGTATTTCCAAGTCATAAAACTCTGTAGGCAACTCAGGTAGACGTACCCATAGAGCTGAGTATGTAAGTTGCGTGGAGGAGGCTTTGAATTTTGGCTCCCATCCTCGCACAGTTAGGAAGTGGCTAGGAATGAATCATGGGCCTCCATGCAAGGCTTTGTGCATATTTTCTTCTCTTTGGAACTTAATGAGGTAAAAGTCAGAACCCAAATCAATTAAAGGAAGTACCTCTGTGGATTTCCATAGAGTCATCAATTTATCATGTATGATTTGGTGTGTAATCCTTTTGCCAAAAAGCTTGACTATAACAGAGTACTTCCATGGCTCATATAGACAGGACTTATCAGTTGATGAAATTGGTATAAAGGTGTCATCATCAGTAGTATTATGCAGTAGTTCATCTGTTAAATATAGAGTGCTTAGGGAAGGTATTTGGAACTGATTTATTAACTCATATACATATAAAATTTGCTGTTTCTATATCCATTGCGCTTCACACTGGATTAGTTATTTTCCTTCCCGAAGTAGTACTTGTTTTTATATAATAATCTGATTATTATGGTTTTGAAGAAATACAATTTTCATTAATGAATCCTAACATTACCACTTTAGTATTTTATCTTTTTATATTATTTTACGTTTTAAACTTTCTGATATGGTATCCATCTCATTCAAATTGTTTGGTAGCCAATATTGTTGACTTGGTTTAGTAGCCAACCTTATTGAGTTTGTCAAATATTGGTAGCCAATTTTATTGACTTGGTTTGGTTGGTAGCCAACCTTGTTGAAATTGTAAAATGGGTGTAGAAATTGTAAAATATTGTAGGTGAGGTTTTGGCTATAAAATGAGAGCTTCAACTCTCATTTCTACACACCAACAAAGAGAGAAAAGAGAGAGCAAGTCCATAAACTATAAGAAAATAGTTTGTGAAGAAAAATAGAGTGTGAGAGATATTGTAGTGAGGTGAAAAAGGCAAAAGAGTGTTTACTTCTTTTGAGGGTGTAGTGGTCTTAGGAGTATTTTTACTCGTTACTACACAGTGTAAAATTCCTCGCTATAGTGATATCAGTTGCTCTTCTTGGCCGTGGTTTTTTCCCTTATTCAGAAGGGTTTCCACGTAAAAATCTTGGTGTCATTATTGCTGAATTTCTATTCTTGTTGATTTAACCATAACTTAGTGTTCTGCATTTATCACTAATACCGTGAATACTATTTATTTCGGGGTTTATTCCCAAGAAGTGGTATCAGAGCCAAGGTTCTGTCTGAGCATGCTCTGTGGTTGCAGCACAGTCTGAACTTCCACATCAGAAAAGAATTACTTTGGTCTCGCAATAAATAGTATTTGTATTTGTGATAAACAATGGAAGCCAACACTAGTAGAATGGTTACTTTGAATGGCACAAATTATGCCATTTGGAAGGGCAAAATGGAAGATTTGCTCTATGTCAAGAATTTTCATCTACCTGTCTTCACCACTATAAAGCCTGATAATAAATCAGATGAAGAGTGGAGTTTGTTACACAGGCAGGTTTGCGGCTTTATTAGACAGTGGGTTGACGATAATGTTTTGAACCATATTTCTGGGGAGACACATGCTCGGACCCTATGGGAGCACCTTGAAAGTTTGTATGCTCGAAAAACTGGAAACAACAAGATGTTTCTGATAAAGCAGATGTTGGGTTTAAAATACCACGATGGTTCCGCGATGACAGATCATCTGAATAATTTTCAGGGGATCATGAACCAGTTATCTGCTATGGGCATTAAATTTGATGAAGAAATTCAAGGCTTGTTTCTACTTGGTTCCCTACCAGATTCTTGGGAAATTCTTAGAACTTCATTATCAAATTCTGCTCCGAATGGTGTGATCTCTATGGATCTTGCCAAGAGCAGCCTCTTAAATGAAGAGATGAGAAGAAAATATCAAGGTTCCTCCTCATCAGATGTCTTGGTGACTGACTCTAGGGGGAGAAACAAGAATGGGGATTCTCAAAATAGAGAACATAATAGAAGCAAATCCAGAAGCAGACTTAAAGATATTGAGTGCTATCATTGCGGGAAGAAAGGGCACACAAAGAAGTTCTGCCGGATTTTGAAAAAGGAGAATAGAGACAAGGAGGAACAAAAAGAAGATGGCAATCGTGTGGCCACCGTCACTACAGAAGATCTTGTTACTGTCCTTCATGCGGATCTGATAAATATTGCTTGTGATGAGTCAAGCTGGGTTGTGGACAGTGGTGCCGCATCTCATATGACATCAAGGAAGGAATTTTTCTCATCCTATACTCAGGGTGACTTTGGAACTTTGAGTATGGGTAATGAGACGGTATCTAGGGTGGCTGGTGTTGGAACGATTTGTTTGGAAACTAGTATTGGAACTAAACTAGTTTTAAACAATGTAAAGCATGCACCTGATGTTCGTTTGCACTTGATCTCTGTTGGTGTTTTGGATGATGAGGGATATGTCAGTACCAATGGTGCTGGAAAGTGGAAGCTCACTAAGGGTTCCATGATTGTGGCTCGTGGGGAAAAGCGTCGTGGTCTATACTGGACTACGGCCTCTACTTGTGTTGATATGGTGAATGCCGTTGAAAGCAATAACTCTTCAACGTTATGGCATAAGAGGCTTAGCCATATTAGCGAGAAAGGACTAAATGTTTTGGCCAAGAAGAAATTATTGTCAAATTTTGAAAGTGCAAAATTAGAAAAATGTGAGCACTGCTTGGCTGGAAAACAAAAAAGAGTTTCTTTCCAATCTCATCCTCCTTCAAGAAAGACAGAGTTGCTTGAGTTGGTGCATTCAGATTTATGTGGTCCAATGAAGACAAGGACTTTGGGTGGTGCACTTTATTTTGCTACCTTTATTGATGATTGCTCAAGGAAACTTTGGGTCTACATCTTGAAGACTAAAGATCAAGTGTTGGGTGTCTTTAAGCAGTTTCAGGCATCAGTTGAAAGAGAAACTGGAAAGAAGCTGAAGTGTATTCGTACTGATAACGGTGGTGAATATTGTGGACCGTTTGACGAATACTGCAAGCAGCAGGGTATCAGACACCAGAAGACTCCTCCAAAGACTCCTCAGCTTAATGGTTTAGCAGAAAGGATGAACAGGACCTTGATGGAAAGAGTCAGATGTTTGCTTTCTGAAGCAAAGTTGCCGAATTCCTTTTGGGGTGAGGCTTTGTTGACCGCTGCACATGTTATTAATCTATCTCCTGCGGTTGCTTTGCAAAGTGATGTTCCAAATAGAGTTTGGTATGGAAAAGATGTTTCCTATGAACACTTGAAAGTGTTTGGTTGCAAAGCTTTTGTACATGTGCCTAAAGATGAGAGGTCAAAATTAACTGCCAAGACAAGGCAGTGCATCTTCATTGGTTATGGCCTTGATGAGTTTGGTTACAGGCTATATGATCCAATTGAGAAGAAGGTCGTGAGAAGCCGTGATGTTATCTTCGTGGAGGATCAAACCATTGAAGATATTAATAAAGTGGAGAAACTAAAACCTTCAAGTTCTGAAGGTTTAGTTAATCTTGATCAAGTTCCTCATACAAATGCAGATGACGTTGGTGGGCTCAATGATGATGGTGATGCTCAGAACCATATTCCAGATCAGCATATTGATGGTGATGATGATAACAACGCTAATGTTGATGAGCCAGATGCTCCTACTCACGAAGCTGTGGAAGAGCTAGATATTCCACTCAGGAGGTCTTCTAGACCCCATACTCCTTCCTCCCGTTATTCACCCGTTGAGTATGTATTACTCACTGATGGGGGAGAACCTGAATATTATGCGGAGGCCATAGAAGATGAGCACAAGGATCGATGGATTGAAGCCATGCAAGATGAGATAAAATCTCTGCATGAGAACCATACTTATGAGTTGGTGAAATTGCCTAAAGGCATGAGAGCTTTGAAGAACAAGTGGGTGTTCAAAGTTAAAGCTGAAGAACACAGTTTGAAGCCCAGATACAAAGCTAGATTGGTTGTTAAGGGATTTGGTCAAAGGAAAGGTATTGACTTTGACGAAATATTTTCTCCTGTCGTGAAAATGTCCTCCATTCGGACAGTTCTTGGTTTGACTGCTAGTCTTGATTTGGAGATTGAGCAGATGGATGTGAAGACTGCCTTTCTTCACGGTGACTTAGAAGAGGAGATCTATATGGAACAACCTGAGGGCTTCAAGGTAAAATGTAAAGAAAATCTTGTATGCAAACTTAAGAAGAGTCTATACGGATTGAAGCAAGCTCCCAGACAGTGGTATAAGAAGTTTGAGTCTGTTATGGGGGAGCAAGGCTACAAAAAGACTTCTTCAGATCATTGTGTGTTTGTACAAAGATTTTCTGATGATGACTTTATCATCCTCTTGCTATATGTGGATGATATGTTGATTGTGGGCAGAAATTCTTCCAAGATTGACGAGTTGAAGAAACAGTTGAATAAGTCTTTTGCAATGAAAGACTTGGGTCATGCTAAGCAGATTTTGGGCATGAGAATTACTCGTTCGAGAAACGAAAGGAAGCTTTACTTGTCACAAGAGAAGTATATAGAACGTGTACTGGAGCGTTTCAATATGAAAAGTGCGAAGTTGGTTCGCACACCCCTTCCTGGTCATCTGAAGTTGAGTAAGAAGATGTGTCCTTCAACAACGGAGGAAAAAGAGAGAATGGCCAAGATTCCTTATTCCTCTGCCGTCGGAAGTTTGATGTATGCAATGGTATGCACTCGACCAGATATTGCTCATGCAGTCGGTGTTGTTAGCAGATTTCTCAAAAATCCAGGAAAAGAGCATTGGGAAGCTGTAAAGTGGATACTCAGGTATCTAAGAGGAAGCTCACATGAATGCTTATGTTTTGGAGGATCAAATCCAATTTTGAAGGGCTATACAGATTCGGATATGGCAGGTGACCTTGATAATAGAAAATCCACTACTGGATATTTGTTTACTTTTTCAGGGGGAGCTATATCATGGCAGTCGAAGTTGCAGAAGTGTGTCGCACTATCTACAACTGAAGCAGAGTATATTGCGGCTACTGAAGCTGGCAAAGAGATGATATGGCTCAAGAGATTTCTTCAAGAACTTGGATTGCGACAGATGGAGTATGGTGTCTATTGCGACAGTCAGAGCGCAATAGACCTAAGCAAAAACTCCATGTACCATGCAAGAACAAAGCATATAGATGTGAGATATCATTGGATTCGTGAGCAGGTGGAGAACGAATCTTTACAGGTCAAAAAGATTCACACGAGTGAAAATCCTGCTGATATGCTAACCAAAGTGGTACCAAGAGATAAGTTCGAGCTATGCAAAGAACTTGTCGGCATGCACTCGGACTAGAAGACATTGCTACCTTCTCTAGATGAATGAGACTGGAGGGGGAGATTGATATGGTATCCATCTCATTCAAATTGTTTGGTAGCCAATATTGTTGACTTGGTTTGGTAGCCAACCTTGTTGAGTTTGTCAAATATTGGTAGCCAATTTTATTGACTTGGTTTGGTTGGTAGCCAACCTTGTTGAAATTGTAAAATGGGTGTAGAAATTGTCAAATATTGTAGGTGAGGTTTTGGCTATAAAATGAGAGCTTCAACTCTCATTTCTACACACCAACAAAGAGAGAAAAGAGAGAGCAAGTCCATAAACTATAAGAAAATAGTTTGTGAAGAAAAATAGAGTGTGAGAGATATTGTAGTGAGGTGAAAAAGGCAAAAGAGTGTTTACTTCTTTTGAGGGTGTAGTGGTCTTAGGAGTATTTTTACTCGTTACTACACAGTGTAAAATTCCTCGCTATAGTGATATCAGTTGCTCTTCTTGGCCGTGGTTTTTTCCCTTATTCAGAAGTGTTTCCACGTAAAAATCTTGGTGTCATTATTGCTGCATTTCTATTCTTATTGATTTAACCATAACTTAGTGTTCTGCGTTTATCACTAATACCGTGAATACTATTTATTTCGGGGTTTATTCCCAACACTTTCTTGGTAATGATACACGGACCATAAAGTGAGATATTAATTGACACTCATTCGCTAGAAAATTATACCATGGACGTGATAATTTTCCTTTTATGTGTGTGTGTATATATATATATATTTCATCATCTGTTTACCTCTTTATATTTTGACGTTTCTCAGTGAAAATCTTGACTCCGCCCACGAATTGAAAATGTTAATCGGATTCGAGCTTGTAACGCTGAAGAAATGTCATATATTTAGATTAGAATAACAAGAACTGAAGAAGCAAAGATCTTTGACAGATTTTTTACACATATCCCATGCTAAAATGAAAAAAGATTCATCAGAAGAATTCTCAAAGAACTCCTTTTAACTTGCGAATCCATTAGTCTTCACCACAGCACTTGTTGCAGACTGGGGGAATCACCTCTATGTTGCAGTGACAGCAGAATTTCGGGCATTTGTTCGTGCATGCTGCGAATACAGAAAATTTACAAATTACAATGTCAAAGAGCAAATTTGGCAACGTAAGTAAAAACCTAACAAATATAATACAGATTTATTTTATATGCGTTGTCAAAAAAATAATTTTTAACATTATTGGTGTATTTTAGTTTACGTTGTAGCTGCAAGTGACCTATCTTTTTTTTGGAAAATTAAAAATGAGTTCTATGTCATAAACCAATCTAAGTCAAGAACATTTGTCATGTTGTCATTTGAAAGCTAATGGTTAAACATCTGCTTGCTGCAAAGTTAAGAGAGACATATAAATTGTTTACTTCCTCAATTTCATTTTAGATGTTGGTGTCTGATTTAGGTACTGAGTTTAAAAAAAGAATGACTTTTTGGTCGTATCAAAAGTATCTTTAGAACTTGTGGTCTTCAAACATATCATAATATTTTGTGACTATAAAAGCATATTATTGATGGTAAAAAGAAAAATCAAGGTTAAAGAGTTTCTAAATATAAAGTTTATCTTTTGAAAAATCGATTTAAAAGGAAAGAACGCTGTTTAAAATGAAAATGAAAGAATAGTACGGTAGACAATAACATCTAATGCTCGTCCATGCTGCGAACGGCTGACGACAAGCGGCTTTTGGGCATTTGATCCAGCTTCAATCTCCATACAGGTTATGGAGGCCAACAAAACAAGAACAAACGCGACTGTTAAGAACTTTGTCATGGTTTCATGAATCCAATAGAGTAAACAATCAGAAAATTATAGTTTAATTTAGAGTGTTGGAGATATTTTGTTTAATATGACCAGACTACTCTATATATACAAATGCATGTGCTCTGAAATATAGTGAAAGAAATGGCTCAAGATTGAGGGAATCTTTCATACAAATAGAATTGACCAATATTAGTCTGTAGATAGACCTAAGAGTGAAGTGCAAGAAGTTCATTTACACAAGATAAGTTAGTAATTTTTTTTTTTTTTTAAATTTAATCTTACAGATAAGGTTTGGGATCCAACACCCAAGTAGGTCGCACGCTGCGAAACCATTTAATATAGCACTACGAAAGGATATTGAACAAGAGTGAGCATATCCAGTCATATACTACATAAACGGCCGAAGGGAGACGTAGTCCTTCACAACAACACATGATTCACAACAAACCTGGTTAGCCTTCACCACGCGGGACGTGGCCGCCCTTCATCTGAAAGATTAGACTCCCGAAAACATTAATATCACCCAGGGCTTCTTCTAGACGTGGTAAAATAACCCCGAAATAATATTAATTTTTCCTTTTAAAGATAAGTTAGTAATTGTTTGGCTCAAAAGTTAAAAGTATACTTTGTAAGCTAGAAAACAATCAAAAATATGGGAGGGTAAATAGTAATCAAAAATATAATAGGCATAAATATGTAAGAATGATAACTATGTTGTAGATCTAATACTTAAAATGATATTCTGAACTCAAGAAAAGTTGTTCGTCAGAGGTAAGAGATAGAGAGAGAATAAGAGAGAATGAGAGAGTTGTATTATTCAATAATAATACTGATGGTTTTTACAATGGGAAGATCCTCTTTATATAAGGAGGGGCCTTCCTTAAAATAATAATAAAAGTATCGAACGTGGTTGACGTCCTCCTAGCGAGGACGCCCAGTTCTAAATAGCGTTGCCTTCGCCCTCACGTCCGAGCCGCACCCTTATTGTAGTAGATATATGCTTACTGGGTGTACCCTTTGGCGTAGAGGCGTATAGGGTCAAATTTGACCCCATACAGTTAGTCCCTCCGCTCGTTGGAGGCGTATTCAGAAGACGTCTTCAATGGGCGGAAATGCCAACCTCGTCTTCGGAAAATTTGACCTTATTATGAGGGCAATGACGTGAGCAGGGTAAATATATGGCGTCGTTGATCTGTTGACACGTGGTCTCCTTTTTAAAATGACGTCACCGCCGGCATGTATCATGATTATACTTGCTCCCGAGGCATTTCAGGAGATGATTTGACGTTTTGGTTTCCCGCGCCCATTTTGAATCATGCCTCTTCGATTTCCGTGTATCTTAGCCCTATAAATAGGAGGAAGGTTCAATCTTTTTTATCTTTCGAACTTCTGAATTCTTTCTACTTCCCTTTTCATCTTCCTTGCCAAAAACCGTTATTTCGTGCTGAATTCTTCCGTTTCTATTGAAACCAACCTTCTTATTGGCAGAGCTTGATTTATATAAAAAATTATTATGGCTAAACGTGCGCAAAACAGCAAAAAAGCCGAGGGTAACACCCCATCTAGGGTTCCACCATCTTCGGGTGGTGATGGGAAAAAGGCAGAGAAACCCCTCGTCCCTCTTAACGTAGATAATGTCCTTCCAAAAGAGATATACGCTCGCAGAGATTTCCCGACCAAGAGCCTGACTCTTTCTTGGGATCACAGCGAGCTATTACAATCACATTTGGACGACCTGCGAGAGGCGTACCAGATTCCAGACCACGTGGTGATGGAGCCGGCCGGGATGGACTATGCCAACGTGCATCGGCCGGGATATTGCACATTTTACGAATATCCGTTCTTGATCGGGTACGGCCTCCCAGTTTATCCCCTCGTGGAGGAGCTCTGTCGCTTTTACAATGTGTTCCCGACTCAGCTCACTCCCTACACTTGGAAGGTGTGTCGTATTATGACCACCTACACGGCCAGGGCCGAATGCAATGTTTCGGTCCACCACCTCTTACAATTATTCAGCCCTGACTACATGAGGGGTACTATGCTGCAACTAAAAAGTCGTGGCACGAGGGGCATGGTCGTTAAGGCCGATGACAAGACTAACCGCCACTTCTGGTGCAAATTTTTCTACATCAGGACGAAGCACCTGGTGCCGAATCCTAAAGGATTCCCGGAGAGGTGGAATCCAGAACGTAAGTGTTTTTACTTGAATTCAGTACTATTTGTGATCTTGACCGTACGGCCATTATAACTTCTTTTTGTTTTCCCTCTCCTTTTTGCAGCGAGGGCTTCTCTACCTTGATTTGTTGACAATATTAGGTCGGGGGTGGAGAGGTTGATTCCATTTGTGGAGGAGTGCCGCACCTGGTCCGCGTTCCGTGATCGGTACGGCCCACCAGGTAACTCTTTGACCATGGTTTGGAGGTTTCATTAGGTTTCGTCACCTGACTTATTTATGTTGGCAGGTCGGAGCGCCCCTAAGAGGAAGAAGCAGAATGTCGATGCCTCGTCTGGGGTGGGGACTGATTATGGAGATAAGTACGTGCCATGTGGCTCACCCAGTGATGGCATTCCAGAGGTTCCTCAACCTGAGGTTGTGCCTGTGTCTGCGTCCACAAGTGAAGCAACTCCTTCACCGCCATCCCCACGGCCCGTGGAGGAGACTTCCGAGGATGAGGAGCCGCCAGAAAGGAAGAGACGCTGGTTGATGCTCGGCAAAGGGATAGCCACAGAGGACGAGGGGGAGAGCGAGCCCCGTTCGGAGTCGAGGCCAATTTTTATGGTCGATGCTATCCGCTCGGGAAAGTCGGCTCCCCAGGGGAGGGCAGTTCTCGATGCCGCCCCCGTACATGTTCCGGAGGGTGGCGTGTCGGCTGCTGCTGAGGAAGTGGATGATGAGGAGAGGGCATAACCTGAGACGGCCCCTGCGGATGCGGTACTTGAATTCAGTACTGTTTGTGATCTTGACCGTACGGCCATTATAACTTCTTTTTGTTTTCCCTCTCCTTTTTGCAGCGAGGGCTTCTCCACCTTGATTTGTTGACAATATTAGGTCGTGGGTGGAGAGGTTGATTCCATTTGCGGAGGAGTGTCGCACCTGGTCCGCATTCCGTGATCGATACGGCCCACCAGGTAACTCTTTGACCATGGTTTGGAGGTTTTATTAGGTTTCGTTACCTGACTTATTTATGTTGGTAGGTCGGAGCACCCCTAAGAGGAAGAAGCAGAATGTCGCTGCCTCATCTAGGGTGGGGACTGATTCTGGAGATAAGTACGTACCATGTGGCTCACCCAGTGATGGCGTTCTAGAGGTTCCTCAACCTGAGGTTGCGCCTGTGTCTACGTCCACAAGTGAAGCAACTTCTTCACCGCCATCCCCACGGCCCGTGGAGGAGACTTCCGAGGATGAGGAGCCGCCGGAAAGGAAGAGACGCTAGTTGATGCTCGGCAAAGGGATAGCCACAGAGGACAAGGGGGAAAGCGAGCCCCGTTCGGAGTCGAGGCCAATTTTTATGGACGATCCTATCCGCTCGGGAAGGTCGGCTCCCCAGGGGAGGGCAGTTCTCGATGCCGCCCCCGTACATGTTTCGGAGGTTGGCATGTCGGCTGATGCTGAGGAAGTGGATGATGAGGAGAGGACAGAACCTGAGACGGCCCCTGCGGATGCGGGTGCATTGAGGAGGGATCGAGTCCGCGTGGAGATGACGGCGGGTGGGTCTAACTGCCAGATTTTGATCCCACGCAGAATTAACCTATTGCAACATAGCGAGCAGGCTGTAGCGGATATGACCCTGCTGTGTGCGGCCGCTGAGCATAAAATATTGAAAGACGTTAGCGACAGGGATCTATCTCGAAGGGTTGCTAGCACGGCCTTGCAGGTATATTTTGTTTTTCTTTATGTATTATAAAGTGAACTTTGGTGTGTGCTAATTTGTCTTCTTTTTGTCTCTTCTTTAGACCCTCATCTTGGAGATAGAGAGGTGTCGGCGAGCGCAGAAGAAGGCTTCCACCTTTAAGAAGGTAGAAAAGAAGTACCGGGAATGTCACGCCAAGCATCAAGCGCTGGCGGACCTATTCACACAGGACCCGCAGTTTCAGGTTTTTTGTGAGGCCCTAGAGCAGTCGGAGGCCCAGCTAAAGAGAAGGGTAGTTCAGCTGGAGCAAGTGGATGACCATCTGATGGCCGTCTTGGCTCAAAATATTGAACTGGAGACTCTTCTCCAGTCAAAAGAGGATGAATTGGAGGTTGGTCGTGGGGTAGCGGCGGAGGCTGCTAATTTGCGTGCCGAGGTCGATGCCTTAACCGCCGAGCTCAATGCCAAGGCGGCTGAAATTGAGGCTCTTAAGCAGGTTGCTGCGTCCAAGTCCGACGACGGTGTGCCTAGCGAGGCACGGGACATGTGGGTGTACGCCGAAGCCAAGCTGGTCGTGTTCGAGGAGTTGCTTATTGCAGGCCAAGCCACTCAGGCGGAGGTAGAGGACCAGTAACGTTTAGCTCGGGTTGCCCGAGAAGCCTGTGGATATAGTTTCGATTCCCCAGACCTGGCGGGCTATAATTCCGAAGATGTTAACCATCTGGCTTCCGGGTCCTGGATCTCTGCAGCTTATCAAGCTAAGGGCGACAGCGGAAAAGATGACGGACCGGCAGGCGACCGCGGACTGGACGGCGGGCCATGCTAGGACTTGTACTTATTTTATTTTTGTTGTTTTATGGAGATGTAAATAGATCCCGTTGTACATGTATAATGTATATTTTTCTTGATGATAATAGAAGTTACTCTTTTGTTATTTCTTTTCGTACCTTTTATTTTGGTATCTCGACTTCGCAGAGTGGATGCTTGTTTGTTTGTTTGTAGAGTTTTTTTTGTGTGCTTCTCGAATGTTGCCTTGTCTGTTGCTTACGTGCTTTGCAGCGTAATCAGACAGAGTTGACGAATGATAGTGACGGTTTCCTTAATCATGATATTGTCGATGTTCCTGGCTATGTGTGTAACTTCGACTGTTGTCGAGTTATTTCGTTTGTCGTAGTCGAGCTGGGTCGACTTATTGACGATGGTGGCCTTATCCGTTTACACGTTGGAGATGGACGTATCCATGTACGTGACTTCGACTGTTGCCGAGTTTATTTGTCGTAGTCGAGATGGGTCGACTTATTGACGATGGTGGCCTTAGCCGTTTACAAGTTGGAGATGGCCGTAGCCATGTACGTGACTTCGACTGTCGTCGAGTTTGTTTGTCGTAGTCGAGCTGGGTCAACTTATTGATGATGGTGGCCTTAGCCGTTTACACGTTGGAGATGGTCGTAGCCATGTACGTGACTTTGACTGTCGTTGAGTTTGTTTGTCGTAGTCGAGCTGGGTCGACTTATTGACGATGGTATCCTTAGCCATTTATACGTTGGAGATGGTCGTAGCCTTTCATACATTGGAGGTGGCAGTAGCTTTTCATATGTTGGAGCTGGCCGCAGCTTTTCATACATTGGAGATGGTCGTAGCCTTTTATACATCGGCGATGACCGTAGCCTTTCATACCTTGGCGATGACCGTAGCCTTTCATATATTGGAGTTGGCCGTAGCCTTTCGTACATTGGAGACAGTCGTAGCCTTTCATACATTGGCGATGGCCGTAGCCTTTCATACATTGGAGATGGTCGTAGCCTTTCATACATTGGAGATGGTCGTAGCTTTTCATACATTGGAGATGGATGTAGCCTTTCATACATTGGCGATGGACGTAGCCTTTTATATATTGGAGCTGGTCGTACCCTTTCGTACATTGGAGACGGCCATAGCCTTTCATACATTGGCGATGGTCGTAGCCTTTCATATATTGGAGATGGCCGTAGCCTTTCATACATTGGCGATGGCTGTAGCCTTTCATATATTGGAGATGGCCGTAGCCTTTCATACATTGGAGATGGTCGTAGCCTTTCATACATTGGAGATGGTCGTAGCCTTTTATACATTGGAGATCATGCTAGTCCAGTCCCTTTGTCATGCCAGTCGGGAGGGCGTATGGAGTGGCTGGTGTGATAAACTTGCCTCGTGAGTATCTCCAGGAATCCCCTCTGCCGCCTCGTTAAAAACCTCCCCGAGAAAACCCAATTGGGACAAAACTCGGGCGAGGCAAAAAGAGTACGACTCGGGAGGTGTCTTTCAGAAATGGAAATACTTGAGGTGGGCGACGTTCCAATTGTTTCGGAGCGTTTTTCCTTCTATTGTCTCTAACTGGAATGCCCCTTTATTCGCTGCTGCTGTGATTTTGTATGGTCCGTCCCAGTTGGTGCCCAGTTTTCCTTCGCTTGGGTCTTTTGATGCCAACGTTTTGGCTTTGAGGACGTAGTCTCCTACTTTGAGTGGTCGTATTTTGTCCCTCTTGTTGTAGTACCTTTCGACTTGTTGTTTCTGGGCCACCATTATTATGTGAGCCATTTCTCTTCTTTCCTCGGCCTCATCGAGGTCTTGAAGTCTGTTCGCGTCATTTTCTGCTCCGCTTGTATGCGAATACCTAAGGCTTGGTTCGCCTACTTCGACCGGTATGACAGCGCCGGTTCCGTAGACCAGTGAGTATGGTGTCTCTCCTGTGGAGGATTTGGGCGTGGTCCGGTATGCCCATAGTACTTCTGGTAGTAGCTCAGGCCATAGCCCTTTGGCGTCTTCGAGCTTCTTCTTCAGTATGTTTAGTATCGTTTTGTTGGATGACTCTGCTTGGCCATTGGCGGAGGGGTGGTATGGCGTGGAGAGTATTTGCTTAATATGCCATTTGTCGAAGAACTCAGTTATTTTCTGGCCGATGAACTGTCATCCGTTGTCGCATGTGATTTCTTTGGGGATGCCGAAGCGGCAGATGATATTCTTCTATATGAAAGCGATGACTTCCCGTTCGCGTATTTGGTCGTACGCACCTGCTTCCACCCACTTGGAAAAATAGTCAGTTAAAACCAATAAAAATCATACCTTTCCTCATCCTACTGGTAGCGGGCCGACTATGTCCATTTCCCATTTGATGAAAGGCCATGGGTAAGTGACCTAGTGGAGAGGCTCCCCTGGTTGGTTTATCATGGGGGCGTACTTTTGGCATTATTTGCATTGGCGGACATATTCTGCCGCGTCTTTCTTCATAGTTGGCCAATAGTAGCCGGCCTGTATTAAGCAGCGTATGAGGGCGCGGTTACCTATGTGGGCGTCGCAGTGGCCTTCGTGCACTTCTTCGAGTACTGGTGTCATTTGGTGAGGCCCTAGGCACTTGGCCACGGGTCCGCCAAAGGTTCTTTTGTAGAGCTCGCGGTTTATCATGCAATACCGGGCGGCCTGTACGCGGAGCTTCTTGGCTTCTTTTTTGTTAGGTGGGAGTGTCCCCTCCTGCAAGTAGGACACAAACCGGTTACGCCAGACTCAAGTCAAATTTAAGGAGAGTACCTCAGTATGATCAATGGCTGAATGAAGGAGGGTGATCACGCTTTCTTTGTCGAAGTTTTTAGTGGTTGCGGCCAATTTTGCTAGGTCGTCTGCCTCGGCGTTCCGCGCCCTAGGAACCTGCTCAAAGCGGCATTCGTCGAGCTCGATCATTAATCTGTGGATTTTCGATTGGTACTTTTGCAGTCTCTACTCCTTGATTTGGTAAGTCCCAGTGACCTGGTTCACTACGAGCTGGGAGTCACAATGGAGGACGAGTCGTCGAGCTCCGTACTTGATGGCTAGTTTTATACCTGCGATAATAGCCTCGTATTCGGCCTCGTTGTTAGTCATCTCGGGGCATCGTATGAACTGGCGAATTATTTCGCCCGTGAGGACCTTGAGAACGAGTCCCAGTCCCGATCCCAAGGCATTAGCAGCGGCGTCAGTGTAAAGAGCCCATAGGTCGTTGTTGGAGGGGGCACGAGGTGCCTCTTGTTCCGCCTCTGGAAATATCTCTACGCTGAAGTCGGCCACGAAGTCGGCGAGTACTTGCGACTTGATGGCGGTTCTCGGGAGATACGAGATATCATGCTCGCTGAGCTCTATGGCCCACCTGGAGAGCCTAACTGATAACTCAGGCTTATGTAGGATGCTTCTCAAGGGGAAGGTTGTTACTACTTTTATGGGGTGGCATTGAAAATAGGGTCTGAGCTTCCGTAAAGCTACGACCAGTGCCAGGGCTAATTTTTCAAGGTGCGGATACCGTGTTTCAGCGTCCACTAAGGTCTTGCTAATATAGTAAATATGGGATTGAGTACCTTTAGTCTCGCGAACCAATACTGCACTGACAACGACCTCAGATACGGCCATGTATAAGGCTCGCCCGGATTTGCTTTGGCCAGCAGTGGAGGCGAGGACATGTACGCCTTCAGTTTTTGCAAGGCTTCGACACATTCTTCATTCCATTGTAATCCATTGTCCTTTCTCAGTACATTGAAAAATTTGTGGCATCTATCGAAGGATCGTGAGATGAATCTAGATAGGGCGGCTATTCTCCCCGTCAGCTTCTGCACCTATTTTTTGCTGTTCAGCACCTCAGGTATCGCGTCTATCGCCTTGATTTGGTCTGGGTTAACTTCGATACCTCGTTGTGACACGAGGAATACTAAGAACTTCCCTGAGGCTACATCGAAGGCACATTTCTCGGGGTTCAGCTTCATCTCATATCTTCTCAATATTCTGAAAGTTTCTTTCAGGTGGTCGATGTGATCCTCTTTTCTTGTCGACTTTACCAGCATATCGTCAATATAGACTTCCATGGTCTTACCGAGCTTCTCTTTGAACATCTTGGTGACCAATCTCTGGTACGTGGCCCCCGCATTTTTTATCCCGAAGGGCATCACTTTATAGCAGTAAGTCCCTTGATGGGTGATGAAAGTCGTCTTCTCCTGATCTTCCTCGGCCATCATGATCTGATTGTAGCCAGAGTAAGCATCTAGGAGACTTAACAGTTCATGTCCTGCGGTGGCGTCGATCAATTGGTCGATGTGAGGTAGCGGGAATGAATCCTTCGGGCATGCTTTGTTTAGATCGGTGAAATCTACGCACATCTACCACTTCCCGTTTTTCTTTTTAACCATGACGACGTTGGCGACCCACTGGGGGTACTTTGATTCCCTGATGGAGCCGTTGGCAAGTAGTTTGTTCACTTCCTCGCCGATCGCTTCATTGATTGCGGCATTGAATTTCCTTCTCATTTGCCGCATGGGGGGATGCAATGGATCGACGTTCAGCTTGTGGGTGGCGATATCTCGCGGAATCCCTGGCATATCTGAATGGGAGAAAGCAAATAGATCTGCATGGTTAGTTAGGAATTCATGATACTTACTTGGGTTGGCGAGGTCATGGCCGATGTAGGATTTCTTCGCTGGGTTGTTGTCGTCTAATTGGACTGGGTCGAGGTCTTCGATAGTTGCTTTACATGCTTCCATGACGTCGGGATCTTTGATGGCGTCCGCTGTCGGGTCGACTTTAGTCCCCGACACGACTAATTGCTATGCCTTCGCGCTTGCCCCTTTTAGTTGTTGGGTTTGGGCGCAATCTTGAGTTATTTTGTAGCACTCTTGCGTGGTGCGTGGCTCTCCCCTAATGCTGAATACTCCCCATGGGGTAGGGAATTTGATCACCTAGTAAAGGCTTGAAGGAACCGCTCGCATGGCATGTATCCATGGGCGTCCTATGATGACGTTGTACACCGTTTCTTGGTTCATCACATGGAAAGTTGTTTCCAGCGTGACTCCTCCCGATAAGACGGGCAAGGTTATTTCTCCGGATGTCCATTCCACTGCATTGTTAAAACAGGTTAGTGTTATTCAGCACGGTATTACCCTATCTTCGAGTCCCATTTGTGCAAGGACGCTTGGGTGGATAATACATGCGCCACTTTCATCGTCGATCATGACTCTTTTGACATTCGTATCAGTGATATGTAAAGTAATAACTAAAGCATCATAGTGAGGGAAAGACAAACCGTCGGCATCGAACTTGTCGAAGGCGATACTACCTTCGAAGTCGTCATACCATTCGTGGAAAATTGTCCGCTTCAGTCTGTGTGTATTGGCGAATTTGACGTGGTTGATTGTTGAGTCGTTGCTGCCATCGACGATCATGTTTATCATTCGTGTTGGGTAAGGCAGCTTTGGAGGCCCACGGGGTTATGCCCGTCCGCGCGTAAAGTTGATTTTCCCTTTGTCGCTGAGTAACTCCTTCAGGTATCCCAGGTTCAGCATCCTGAATACTTCTTGCCGTAGGCCTATGCAGTCTTCGGTTTTATGTCCCCGTTCCTGATGGAACTCACACAGGACGTTTGATTTCCTTATGGCGGGGTCTGATTTTATCTTCTGCGTCCATTGCACCTTGGTGCCTAGCTTTTCCAATGCGTACACTATTTCTGAAGGAGACACACAAAAGTTATGTGCGGATAATAAGGGGGCGTACCTCTTTCGTTCGAAGTGGGTCGGCATATTGTTGTAACGCGTCCGTATGTCTGGGCAGTGGATGGGAGGATCTAGTGCACGGCTGATGTCGGTCTCTGTTGGAGCGCGGGGGTTGTTCTCGACGTCCCTCATTACGTCGATCTCTCCTTGTTTCTGACTGTATTGCCGTTAGCCGTTGAGTCGGCCCATTGAGATCATCCTCGTCCGCTCGTATCTAGGCACAATAGGCATTTTGGATTTCCTCCCATGTGGTAGGGGGATATTTCATGAGGTGACTCAGCAACTTCTTAGTCGCCCTCGAGTCGTCCCTGCTTAGCCCGTTCTGGAAAACGGCGACTGCCATACCTTCCGATACATTCGGCAGACTCATCCTCACCCTGTTAAACCTGGCTAGGAAGTCTTTGAGCCCTTCTCCTGTGGTTTGTCTGACAGCGAAGATGTCGTTGATCCTTGCTTCCGCTTTTTTCGCACCCGCATGGGCGGTGACGAACTTATCTGCCATTTCCTCGAACGTTGATATTGCCTTAGCTGGCAACTAAGAATACCATGTCAAGGCCCCTTTTGTCAATGTCTCGCCAAACTTCTTCAGCAGCACCAACGGTACCTGTTCTTTCAATAGGTCGTTGCCCTTCACAGCAATGACGTAGTGGATCAGATGATCCTTGGGATCCATGGTTTCGTCGTATACCTTCAAGTAGGGAGGCATCTTGAAGGTTTTTGGGATAGAGTAAGGGGCAGCTTCTTCAGTGTATGGCTTCTCTACCACGTCGCATTTTAGTAGCAACTTGGGAGCTCCGTGGATTTTGTCGATCCTCTCCTGGTGTTCCTTCATCTGGTTGCGGAGTGCTTTGTTTTCGTTTTCCATTTCTTCCATCTTCCTTAGGATGGCAGTTAGTGTATCGTCACTGTTCTATGCTTCGATGGGTTGGTTATTTACTCGTGTATCCTCATGTTCGCCCATGGCAGCGGTGATACTTACCATTGGCACAGACCTGATATTGCCTTGTGGTGATTTCTCGACCAAGCCACTTAAGGTGCTTGTCAGCCATTCTTCCTGTAGCTTTTTGACCACCGAGGGTGCTTCCCTAACAGCAGATATGGAAGCTCCCTTTTCGTGCAAGATCGTTAGATCTTCGGATGGGGAAGATGAGATCTCTGCACCTGGTGCGGTGCTAGGGGTTGTGTTGATGATAACGTCATCACTGGCCTCGTTGAGAGGACCAAGAAGGTTGGCTGTGACACCCACTATAGCTTTCGATCTGGCATTATTTTCAGCCATCTTTTGTTTTCGTGTAATGTAGAGAAAGTTAATCGGTTGATCTTTCGGTGGATACTATGATTTTGATTCTCGAAATCCCCACAGACTGCGCCAAAATGTTTGGCTCAAAAGTTAAAAGTATACTTTATAAGCTAGAAAACAATCAAAAATATGGGAGGGTAAATCGTAATCAAATATAATAGGCCTAGAGATGTAAGAATGATAACTATGTTGTAGATCTAATACTTAAAATGATATTCTGAACTCAAGAAAAGTTGTTCGTCAGAAGTAAGAGATAGAGAGAGAATAAGATAGAATGAGAGAGTTGTATTATTCAATAATAATACTGATGATTTTTACAATGGGAAGGTCCCCTTTATATAAGGAGGGGCCTTCCTTAAAATAATAATAAAACTATCGAACGTGGTTGACGTCCTCCTAGCGAGGACGCCCAGTTCTAAATAGCGTCGTCTTCGCCCTCACGTCCGAGCCACGCCCTTATTGTAGCAGATATACGCTTACTGGGCGTACCCTTTGGCGTTGAGGCGTATAGGGTCAAATTTGACCCCATACAGTACAAACTAGAGCAAGATATGACCAAAATAAACTTTCGTTAGTCATATTTTATCGATCTCTTCTTGGATAGTATTCATACCTGGCAAATTAATTGACCATTGTGACTCCCATTTTTTCCCGTACAAACCCCATTAAAATTTATTATGGTTAAGTGGATTTTTCAAATTAAAGTGAATATTTGAGAAGGAATTATTTATTTAACTGGAGTCGACACTTGGAATTGAATTTTGGTGTTGTAAGTCTCTTTTTATTTGAATCCCTAATCAATAAAAGGTTTGACTCCTTATTTATGCTCCGTGAAAATCAAAAAAACAAATAATAAATTCTATTGACCGGGGAAAAGCTTGAGATACCCCTCGAATCGTGGTTCTAACACAATTGCATTATTGACTTAAACTTAATGTAAATTATTTTTGGATAAAATGTTGTTTGTTGTTTTCAAGTCTTACTTATGGCCCACTTTTATTGTTAAACTTTTATCGGCTTTGATTAAGACGAGGCTACAACTATTGGGTTTATGCTTGGTTGGTTTAAAATAAAGAGCGAATGGTAAATGGAGAAAAAATAAAATAGATATTGTCCCATATTTAAGGAAGAAAAGATTTTTGAAGGGTACATATACAATTACTTTTCTTCTAGCTCTTAAGGAGTTAAGGAGAAGGCAAGTCTTGTGCCGCCACCGCCGCCATCGCTCTGTTTCGGCTTTGGATTCGGTCAAAGATTGATGCGTGACCCGATTCACTTTCTTCCCAGATTTTTATTTAAATTTTCCTTCCATTTTTAAGTGACTGTTCTGAAAGATTGTAAACTTTCAGAAACAATACTTCCATTGGCTATAAATTCATTTGATTCCTCAGATTCTTCCCTGCAAATTTTCTGAACTTCAACACTTCTTCTTCTTCTACTTCTTCTTCTACTTCTTCTTTTTCTTCTTCTGCATAAATCTATTCCAGTGTGATTTACTACCATTGAGTGATTCGCTGACACCGTAATTTTTGGTACCAATACACCGGTGTGTTAAATTATTCTATTTAGGAGAATAATATTCCAGCACTTCGGGTACTTGAAGGGAATAATTTTCTTAAGGACACACTGTGCATTCAGTGGGCTCGATTTATTCCAAAAATATTTTTTCAGATATTATTTTGACATTCTGTTGCTGATAACTTTCTATTTTAGAAAGTTTATTGTTTTGTTATAGTAATAGAGATTGACTAACAGTCTTAAGAAAAATATTTTTATTTGTAATTTGTATTCTGGTTTTAGAGATTGAAACCTGTGTGATTTTCTACTCCTTCTGAATTTTTCTATTCTGATTTGAAAATATAAAACTTCATCCGAGTATTAAAATTTAGAAACGATTTGAGAACATAAAAACTTTATCATTTTTTGTGAAACCGTATATAAAAACTTCGATTTTATTTGTTAAATATATTGTTTATCCTTAATTTCAGTATTGTTTACTGTTCTATTTTTTGCCATTAATTGAACTCTTTTGTTGTTGACGCTGAGAAATGGCAATTGATAACGGAAATCCTTCTACGACTATTGCGTCAACGACGACAGCTTCTTCAAGCCGAACTGTTGTTCCACCGGCCGAGAAACTGGGAAAATTTTCTGGAGCCAACTTCAAAGGATGGAAAGAAAGGGTGTTCTTATGGCTTAACACACTTGGTATGCAAAAGTTCAGCAGTGAAGAACCTCCAGTGCTGCAGCGGACATGCCGAACAAGGAGAAATTTATGATTGTTGAGGCATGAAAACAGGCAGATTTCCTTTACAAAGACTATATACTAAGTGCTTTGGAGGATGACTTTTACAATATCTACAGTGCTATGAATACTTCAAAAGAATTATGGGACGCACTTGAGAAGAAGTACAAGACTGAAGATGCATGCTTGAAGAAGTTTGTGGTTGCTAAATTTCTAGACTATAAAATGATAGACAACAAAATCGTTGGAACCCAAGTTCAAGAACTTCAGTTTATTTTTCACAACTTTATTACTGAAGGTATGGTCGTGAATGGAGTTTTTCAAGTGGTGTAATGATTGAAAAATTGCCTCATTCGTGGAGAGATTTCAAAACCTATCTTAAACACAAGCGCAAAGAAATGAAGTTGGAAGATCTTGTGAATCATCTCAAGATTGAGGAAGATAACAAAATAGCCGAGAAGAAGTCTCGTGGAAAATGATTATGTGAGCTAATATCATTGAGGAGACTGCTCTAAAAAGTAAGAAGAGGAAGAGGTCTTTTGGACAGACTAAGGAGTAGAACAAAAAGAAATTCAAGGGCAACTGCTACAATTTTAGAAAAGCTGGTCACAAAGCCCCTAATTGTCATCTCCTGAAAAAGGATAAGAAAAACGGACAGGCCAACATAATGGAGAAGAATGATGACATTGATAATTTGTGTGTAATGTTTTCGAAATGCAACCTACTTGGAAATTCAAAGGAGTGGTAAATTGGCTCTGGAGCAACTCGACATGTTTGTGCTGTCAAAGAAACATTTGCGACTTACTCTACTGTTGGTCCCGAAGAAAAGCTTTCTATGGGAAATATTGTAACAACCAAGATTGAAGGTTATGGGAAGATATTCCTGAGGATGACTTCCGGCAAGGTGTTAATGCTCAACAACGTTCTTCATGTTCCTATTATTAGAAAGATTTAATTTGCACTTCCTTACTTGTTAAGAATGAATTCAATGTGTATTTGTGTTTGACAAAGTTGTTATAAGCAAGAATGAAATATATTACCTCACATAGGACCTTTTTAAAATCAATGTAATGATTGTTGACACATTGACTAAAATTTTAACTTCTTCTTTATTGGAGTCAAATGATTTATGGCATATTCGTTTACGAAATGTCAATTACAAAAACTTACGGAAGTTAATTAATTTAAAATATTGCCTAAATTTAATGAATAAATCAAAATAACAAATATATATTGAATCAAAGTTTGTAAAACATCCTTATAAGTCTATTGAAAATAATTAAAATCCTTTAGACTTAATTCATACTGATATTTGTGATATGAAGTCGACACCATCTCGAGGTGAAAAAAATATTTTATAACTTTTATTGACGATTGCACTCGATATTGTTATGTTTATTTGCTTGATAGTAAGGATAAAACAATTGAAGCATTTAGGAAATACAAGAATGAAGTGGAGAATCAATTGAATAAAAAGATCAAAATGATTAGTAGTGATAGGATGGAGAATATGAATCTTCGTTTGCATAAATATGTTCGAAATATGTAATTATTCATAAAATACTGCCCCCTACACACCTTAATCCAATGGAATTACGGAAAGAAAAAATTAGACACTGAAGGAAATGATGAATTATTTATTAATAAGTTCTTAATTAACGCAGAGTTTGTGGGGGGAAGTTGTCACGTCCCGAACCTGGGCCTAGACGTAACACGGCACTCGGTGCCTAATTATATGTGACTGAGCGAACTAACTGGCTAGAAGAATCAACACGTGATATCATAACATACTAAATGCGGAAGATAAACTAGCACATGATGATATACGGAAAGTCTGGATGATATAAATCAAACTGCGAAAATACTGAAACAAGTCTGAAACATATATGTAGCCAATATTGCTTAACATGAAAAGCCCGAGACTCTGTCTAACTGTTATTCTAGTCTATGAAGCCTCTAATAAAGTACTAAAAACACTGACTGTCTGAAAATACTGAAGACTGTAAGATAATGATAATGCTCTGGAAGAACTGGGGATCACCAAGTAGCTGATACGAGAATCCTAGCGCTTTGAATCATCAACCTATAAATCATTACCTACATCGTGAGATGCAGGCCCCGGAAAAAAGGGACGTCAACACATTTGAATTGCACTAGTATGTAAGGCAACTGAAAGAAAGAATTATAAATGCTGAAACTGAAACCAAGATGATAACTAAGAATTTATAATTGATAACTGAAATGAAAACTATTGAAACTGAAACTGAAATGATAACTGAAAACTAATAACTGATAATTGAAATGATAGCAGATAACTGAACTGAACAAAGGAAGTAAGGATATGAATACTCCCTCTTATGAATGATGAACAACATGTTTATCTAAATAAATAAACTGCAGCCTCGGACCGTGTGTGTGCGTGCTCGCGTGCTCAACTGCGGCCTCGGGCCCAAGTATACGTATACATAATTGCAGCCTCAGGCCCAAAGATGCATAAAACATAAACTGTGGCCTCAGGCCCAAAGATGCATAAAGCATAAACTGCGGCCTCAGGCCCAAATACAGGTGTTCAACATTCAGGAACTGAGAATCATAGTAAAATACATGATGCTGAAATACTGAACCATACTAAGTTACATGATACTTGAATGCTGAATCACCATGAGTTACATAATACTGAAATACTAAATAGGACTAGCTGAGAGATTTATTCTTCAACTGATTATGAACATTGAAACTTTAACTATTTAAGACAAGCTGAGTAAGCTATACTGAGACTCAGGGACATCAAACCCAAGTCTATGTTGAAGACGAACTGAGCTCACAACGTTTAGAATGAAATTCATGAACGAGTTATGAAGGTAGAGAATAGAAGTTCTGCAACTATTCAAGGAACTAGGTTTAACTATATTTCTGAGGCAATTGATAACGTGGTAAAAGAAACATAGTGTAGAATCACTAACATTCCCAAACAAAGATAGTTAGCCTCATATGCCTTAATTTCTTGCTCTTGAGCGTAATACAACATTCCCAACCATTTCAACTTTAATCTATATCAATACAAGTCAAAGGGATTCCTTATTAACAATTATTCTCATGTTTTAGTCACTAAAATATTTTCTCAAACACTTAGTGACATAAAGCTTCATGGTCCTTATTAATAGTGTTTCTACGCCCAACAAGCCATTCTCTTGATCCTAGATAAATTCTAAAATCTCAAATTTCTTATAATCATTATCATTCTTCTTCACCCATAAGATAAACAACACTCTTAACCAATAATCAACAATCAACAAGCCAAACCTATAATTGCTTATGCTTTTGTTTTAAATTCATCAACTCATATCTCATGAACTTGTAGTCTACAATCATTAACCCAACTCTATAATCAATTAGAGGGTGAAGATATTATCTTTTTGACGTTCAATCTTCTTGAATTCGAGTTCTAGGGTTCCTTCTCTCAATAATGATGTCCCAATCGAATATCTAAAGATATGGAGGGTTTACCGACATTAATAAGATGTTGAAAAATTGAATCTAACTTAGAATCACTATTATAACTTACCTTGGATGGTGGAGGGACCTTTAAGGAGTTAGGTATTTAAGAGTTCCCTTTTCTAGAGCAAATTATTGTGTTTTAGGGTTGTGGGGGACGAAGTAGGGCTTTAAAATGACCCCCCATGAGCGCCCCCGCGCACCTAGTAGGCCTGACTATGTACCTGACCATGCAAAATGGTAGTAACACTGCCTCAGGAGCGCGGCCGCGCTCGGGGCGCGCATATCTCATATTGTTCTGTAAAACGTTCATAACCTTTTGCACAAAGATCCGTTCAGGCTCCATATTATATCATTGGTAAGTTATTTCAAAGGCCTACAACTTTCGTGTTTTGTATTTTTCCAAATACCTTACACATTTTTCACTATACCTTTTGCAAAACTGATTTTTTGTAAACTTCGTAGATTTTATCGAATCTTATGCACCTCATTCTCCATCATGATTCCAAAACAACTATTTTCACCCATACTCATCTCGATAGGACTTTATATGTCTAAAATAATCAGATTAATACACATTTAACATATCCACACCTAGTCCGAATGTACAGGGTGTTACATTATCTCCCTTTGGGATCATTTGTCCTTGAATGGTTGTCCTGATTGTAACTTCTGCTAACTCCGGATCTTAAACGAGTATGGTGGAAACATGATATTTCATTAACACTTGCATACTAAACTGAATGGATACATGATTATTGAACTGAATGACTACTGCATTAACTGAATATTGATCTGTCATGGATACGTGAATATTGAACTAACATAGGTATATGAATATTGAAATGGCACGAATATTTGATAATTGAACTAACATCAAATTCAGAGTACTAAGCTGGCATGAATATCTAAGTATTAGATTGACAAGAGTAGCTGAGTATTAAACTGACATGATTATCTGCGTATTGAACTGACAGGAGTATCTGAGTACTGAACTGCGTACTGGAAACATGAATGTTATAACATGGCACGTGAAGTGGTGGCCGTATAGCCACAAATTCTGGTGGCAACTCCAAATCATAAGCTAATTGATCGATCCTTTGCAAGATTCTATATGGCATAATATAGCAGGGACAATGCTTCCCCTTCTTCCCAAATTTCATAACTCTTTTCATAGGCAAAATTTTTAGAAACACCCAATCATCAACTTGAAACTCTAGGTCTCTATGCCATATGTTCGAATAAGACTTTTGGCGGCTCAGAGTCATCTTCAAACGCTCTTGAATCAACTTAACTTTCTCTATAGTCTGATAGACCAAATTTGGTCCCAACAACTCCTCTTCACCAACTTTGAACCAACCAATTGGCGATCTACACCTTCGTCCATACAGAGTCTCGCAGTGCTATCTTAATACTAGAATGGTAGGTGTTATTATTAGCAAGGTCAATGAGAGGTATGTGATCATCCCAATTACTTTTAACATCAAGGACATGTCCTCAACTATTTGAATAATGCACTGCTTGGCCATTTTTCTAAGGATGAAACACTTGTACCTAATCATTTCTGGAAAAAACTTATAAAAGTTCATTTTAAACTGAGGACCACAGTCCCAAAGGATGGACCACGAAATCCCATGCAATTAGATGATTTCTTGAATGTATAAGTTGGTATAATCTTCTATTGAATCTGAATCATTACTGGCAAGAAATGTGCTGACTTGGTAAGTCGGTTTACAATCATCCAATCAAATCATGATTATAAAATGAGAAATATAATCCCGTTATAAATATCATATTTACCATCTCCACTCAAAATATGTGTATTATGCGATAAAACACTAGGCTATCTGCTACTCGACTTTCACTTACTCATAATTCGGACACTTGTCCACAAAGTTTGCAATGTTTTTTTTTATGTCGTTCCACCAATAAATATCCTTAAGACCATGATATATCTTTGGAAAACCTGGAAGGAAAGAATACCTGGAATTATGGGCTTCTAACATGATCTCCCTCTTTAAGTCCATCTATGTCTGGAACACACAATCTGTCTTGGTACCTCAGAGTACCATCATCTCCCCCTTATTAAAAACTCATCGTCTTATTCTTGTGAATCCCCTGTTTCAACTGCAACACGTAGGGATCATCACATTGTTTCTCCTTCTCTTCGGCTACTAAGGGGGAACAACTCATATTCTAGACAACAACTTTACTATCTTTGGAGTACGCAAATCGAACTCCTAACTAGGCTAAGCGATGAACTTCTTTCATCAGAATCATCTTATCTACCTCAATCATGAGTTATACTTCTCACACTTTATCTTCTTAAGCACTTCCTGAAAAAACTTATAGCATTATTGTGACCTAAGTCTTTGATATGTACACTAAATTTTAGAGTCCCGTACAATGGAACTACCCTCATAAGACATAAATAGGTATGATTTTACAGCTTTTCTATGATCACGTTATCATCAATAACTAAGCTCGGTGATCATTGTAATCACCTTGCATTTCTTACACATGCTAGACATAATCCTTGTGGTAATTATACAATTTTTTCTCATTACCAAACTGATTTTCTTTTTCATATCTCATGCTAACTATTCGTGTTTCAAATCTCTATTTGGACTTACTGATGGTTTTCACATCACCCCTTAGACCAAAGGTCTTATACTTGGAAATTCTTTTTTTTTTGGGATCCAAATAATTCTCCTTATTTTTTTGCAATTATTTGCACTCTACGTCAACGACGACTTATCTTCCAACTTACTTCTGAGCTAGGGAAAACTAAATTATTCACATAACGGAAAATTAATTTATTCACAACCAACTATCATACATAATCTTAATAATTTAACTCTGCTCACATTGTCAGTCTTGGAGAAACCACATTTCGATAATTCCTAAAAGTTATTCTTCTATAATTTGCTCTCTCATTGCTAGCTGATTGTTTTACCCACTATCACTGTACTTCGAATTTAGTTTAAGCTCTTTGGGTTCTAACACACGTTCAGTATTTCAAATTGTCATCCACTCAATAGAGTTAACCTGGCTAAGTAAATCAAATTGTATCTCTACTAGCTCTGTTGAAATTGCTAATTCACTGTATTAGCTCAAAACTTACTTATTATTCTTTTACTAAACACCTACTAGAATCACGTTTTCTTGTTCTACTTTGGATAACTAAAGTGAAGAATAAGGCTATTTCTAACTTCCCTCATCATCTGACCCTATTCTATGGTCGCATACTATCTTTTTTTTCTAAACAATGTGCAAAGATCACACTTAGGGAATTTATCTGTCTTAAATAAAATTAGAATATCTAACCCCAAATTTTTTATATAATACCATACTATAAACATCCACGGTAAATACTTAGTCACATAACCTAAGGGGGAACTGACATATCTTTTATCTTACATCAATAGTTGCTTCTTATAGTAGCTTACTAACGTGGTACTTCTAGTTCTGATTTGAATAAATCTAAACAACTTAAAATCATTCCCTGAAATTCAATATTGGATGTTCTTGATTCTCATTGCATACATCATATCTTCTAGTCATTTGCATGAGTTGTACGAAATCACATCTTTGGCAATAACAAACGTTTCTAACTCCTAGGTATTTTACCCTTAGGCTCTTTTCTGTCCAAAACTATAGTGATCAATGTTAGGGTTTGACATCTGAACTATCATCATCCAACTTGTGGCTCAATTTTCAAGAATTAAATAAAGTTTTTCTAGGAGATAAAACACATACAAATACATTACAATGCACAAACTTATCATTCAAAGTATACCATCATCTGATAATTCACTTCATGCGCCATCCGGTGAGTCTTGGTCTTAATTCGGACCTAAAACATACGAAGATTTCGCTATGATCACTGTTACTTATATTTTCTTTTAGCACCCATAGGAATCATTGTATACTCACCAGTCACCAGAATTTTGATACATTGAAAATTGGAGATCTAGTAACTGAATAACTAATAACTGGCATCCTGAATAACCATAAACTTGCTAACTAAAAGATTGTATAACTGGTAACTAAGGTAAACTGATAACCATAAGACATGATAACTGCTTTTGTACTTTCTAATAAGGTTTGCTCTCATATGTACTACTATCCATTGCATCCCACTTTTAACATCATCTCATGTCTCATTTGTTATCAGCCTATACTCCACAATTATACCCCAATGGAAATTATCCTCTCTAGGACCTTAGGTTTTTCCTGCACGTCGCTTGGGCATCCTATACGTTTGGAATTTAATAGGAAGAGAAGGTTAACTATTTCTCTAAGCTTCATGGCACTATCTAGAGTAGAAAGAAATGACACAATTCTGGATGTCTTGGTAGTTAACCGTTTATATGAGTGGCCGACATACACATATAATGGAAACTCCACTAGACACGACTTCATAGACTCCCTAGGACTCTTGAACCTAGTGATCTGATACCAAGTTTTGTCATGTCCCGAACCTGGGCCTCGACGTAACACGACACTCGGTGCCCAACTACATGAGACCAAGCGAAACAACTGCTGGCTGAATCAACATATGATATCATAACATACTAAATGCGGAAGATAAACTAACACATGCTAATATATTGAAAGTCCGGATGATATAAATCAAAGTACGAAAATACTAAAACAAATCTGAAACATATATGTAGCCAACATTGCACATGAAAAGCCTGAGACTCTACCTAATTGTTACTCTAGTCTATGAAGCCTCTAATGAAGTACTAAAAGTACTGAAGACTGTAAGGTAATAATAATGCCCCGGAAGAACTGGGGATCATCAAGTAGCTGGTACGAGAATCCTAGCGCTCAGAATCATCAACCTGTAAATCATTATTTGCATCGTGAGATGCAGGCCCCGGCCAAAGGGACGTCAGTATATTTGAATTGCATTGGTATGTAAGGCAACTGAAAGAAAGAATTATAAATGCTGAAACTAAAACCAAGCTGATAACTGAGAATTTATAATTGATAACTGAAATGATAACTATTGAAACTGAAACTGAAATGATAATTGATAATTGATAACTGATTACTGGAATGATAGCTGATAACTGAACTGAACAAAGGAATTAAGGATATGAATACTCCCTCTTCTGAATGATGAACAACCTATTTATCTGAATAAATAAAATGCGGCCTCATGCCTAATATATATATATATATATATATGCACAACTGCGGCCTCGCGCCCAAGTATACTTATACATAACTGCGGCCCCAGGCCCAAAGATGCATAAAACATAAATTGCGGCCTCGTGCCCAAATATAGGTGTTCGACATTCAGGAACTGAGAACCATACTGAAATACATGATGCTAAAATATTGAACCAGACTGAGTTACATGATAATTGAATGCTGAATCACCATGAGTTGCATAATACTGAAATACTGAATAGGACTAAACCGAGACATGTATTCTTGAACTGATTATGAACACTAAAACTTCAACTTTTTATGACATGCTGAGTAAGCTACTGAGACTCAGGGACATCAAACCCAAGTCTATATTGAATACGAACTGAGCTCACAACGTTCAGAATGAAACTCATGAACGAGTTATGAAGCTAGAGAATAGAAGTTCTGTAACTATTCAAGGAACTAGGTTTAAGTATATTTCTGAGACAATTGATAACGTGGTAAAAGAATTATAGTGTAGGTAGAATCACTAACATTCCCAAACATAGAGAGTTAGCCTCACATACCTTAACTTCTTGCTCTTAAGCGTAATACAACATTCTCCAACCGTTTCAACTTTAATCTATATCAATACAAGTTAAAGGTATTCCATAATAACAATTATTCTCATGTTTTAGTCACTTAAGTATTTTCTCAAACACTTGGTGATATAAAGCTTCATAGTCCTTATTAATGGTGTTTCTACGCCCGACAAGCCATTCTCTTGATCCTAGATAAATTCTAAAATCTCAAATTTCTTATAATCAATGTCATTCTTCTTCACCCATAAGATAAACAACACCATTAACCAATAATCAACAATCAACAAGCCAAACCTATAAGTGTTCATACTTTTCTATCAAACTCATCAACTCATATCTCGTGAACTTGTAGTCTACAATCATTAATCCAACGCTATAATCAATTAGAGGGTGAATATATTACCATTTTGACGTTCAATCTTCTTGAATTCGAGTTCTAGGGTTCTTTCTCTTAACAATGATGTCCCAATCGAATATCTAAGGATATGGAGGGTTTACTCATGTTAATAAGATGTTGAAAAATTAAAATTAAATTAGACACAATTTGAACTTACCTTGGATGGTAGAGGGACCTTTAAAGAGTTAGCTTTTTGAGAGTTCCCCTTTCTAGAGCAAGTTTTTGTGTTTTGGGGTTGTGGGGGACGAAGTAGGACTTTAACATGACCCTCATGAGCGCCCCCGCACACCTGGTAGGCCTGATCACGCACCTGACTGCGCAAAATGGCAGTAACACTGCCTCAGGAGCGCGGTCGTGCTCGGGGCGCGCATATCGCATACTATTCTGTAGAACGTGCATAAATTTTTGCACAAAGATCCGTTCGGGCTCCATAATATATCCTTGGAAAGCTATTTCAAAGTCCTACAACTTTCGCGTTTTATGTTTTCCTAAATTCCTTACACGTTTTTTCACTAAACCTTCTGCAAAACCGACATTTTGTAAACTTCTTAGTTTTATCGAATCTTATGCACCTCATTCTCCATCTTGATTTTAAAATAACTATTTTCACCCATAATCATCCCGCTAGGACTTCATATGTCTAAAATAATCAAATTAATACCCATTTAACATATCCACACCTAGTCTGAATGTACAAGGTGATACAGAAGCTATCCTTACAGCTAATTGAATACTCAATAGAGTACCCCACAGCAAAACGCAGTCTATTCCATATGAAAAATGAAAAGGAAGAAAACCAACTTTAAATATTTCAAAGTGTGAGGGTGCTTAGCAAAGGTACAAGTACCTTTACCCAAAAAGGTAAAAATCGAACCAAAAATTATGGATTGAGTTTTCATTGGATATGCTACAAATAGTAAAGCATGTCAGTTTTTGGTTCATAAATCTGATAATCCCAAAATTTATGTTAATACGGTAATTGAATCAGATAATGCTGAATTCTTTTAAAGCATCTATCCATATAAAACTGAATGTGAGTCATTAAGTGAAAAACCTAAACGACCACGAGAAGAACCAAAGGAAAATACTCCAAGTGAAGAATATCCAAGGCATAGCAAACATCAAAGAACATCTACTTCCTTTGGACCAGATTTTGTGACATTCTTTCTTGAAAATGAGCCTCAAACTTTCAAAGTACCTATGTCATCTTCTTATTCATCATTTTGGAAAGAGGCAGTCAATTGTGAGAATCAATCAATTCTCGATAACCATACGTGGGAATTGGTTGATCTTCCTCCAGAAAATAAGTCTTTAGGTTCGAAATGGATCTTTAAACGGAAAATGAAAGTTGATGGCATTATTGACAAATATAACGCAAGACTTGTTGTAAAAGGTTATAGACAAAAGAAAGGCCTTAATTACTTTGACACTTACTCGTCAATAACGAGGATAACATCTATTAGGGTGTTAGTGGCACTGGCGGTCGTGTATGATCTTGAAATCCATCAAATGGATGTCAAAACGTCTCTATTAAATGGAGAATTGGAGGAAGATATTTACATGGAATAACCTAAGGGTTTTGTGGTTACGAGTAAAGAAAAGAAACTGTGCAAATTAGTTAAGTCGCTTTATGGACTTAAACAAGCACCCAAACAATGGCATGTCAAATTTGATCAAACAATGTTGACAAGTGTGTTTAAAATCAATGAGTGTGACAAATATGTTTACATCAAAAACACTCTAGTTCATGAAGTCATTGTTTGTTTATATGTTGATAATGAGCAAAAATATGGCAGATATAAATGTTACTAAGCACATGTTGGCTAGCAAATTCCACATGAAAGACATAGGAATCGCTAAAGTGATCTTAGGAATCAGAATTCACAAGACTCCACAAGGCCTAGCATTATCAGCCTCACTACATTGAAAAAGTACTTGACAAGTTCAAGTATTTGGATTTCAAAATTACTAAGTTTTCAATTGACGTGAGTTATGCACCTCAAAAGAATGAAGGTGAAAGTGACTCACAACCGGAATATGCAAGAGTATTGGAAAGTTTGATGTATATCATGAATTGTACGCAACCAGATATAGCATGTGGTATTTGCAAATAGAGTTACAAGTAATCCCAATCAAATACATTGCATGGTAATGAAACGAATTCTATGGTAACTGAAACGTACCCAAAATTATGCTTTGCATTATAACAAATATCCTTCCATGATTGAAGGATATAGTGATGCAAATTGGATCACCAGATCATCTCAAGTTAAATCCACAAGTGGATATGTTTTCACAATTAGGGGTGGAGCAGTGTCTTGGAAATCATCCAAACAAACATGCATCGCTCGTTCTACAATGGAATCTGAATTCATAGCTTTAGATAAGATCAGTGAAGAAACTGAATGGCTTCGGAATTTCTTGGAAGATATTCTATTTTGGACCAAACCTTTGGCACCTATATGTATACATTGTTATAGTCAAGCAGCAATAGGGAGAGCAGGGAGCATTATGTATAATGAAAAATCTCATCACATACGACGGAGATACAATATTATTAGATAACTACTCTCTAGTGGTGTTATCACTATTGACTACCTGAAGTCAAGAGATAATGTGTCGGATCCACTTACAAAAGGCCTATCTAAAGAGGCAGTTGAAAGATCATCAAAGGGAATGAGGTTAAGGCCTAGGATAAGTCATCATGGCGGTAACTCTACCTAGCAGACTGGAGATCCCAAAACGGAGTAAGGTTAAAGCCTAGAACAAGTCATCATGGCGATAACTCTACCTAGCAGACTGGAGATCCCAAGAGCTAGGTTCAAAAATATCAACAAAAAAAAAAAGTTATGAATGATGGTTTAACATTGTCAAATAACTCAACCCATTCTCGTGATGAGGACAATGTTCAAAAATCGAGTTAAAGCATTAAGGTTTTTTTTATGAGTCAATAAAGCTTAAAGTTTTTAAATGATTTGCTAAGTTTGGCAGGATATGAAGAGATAGTGTTTCCATAGGATTACACGTTTAGAAATCATCTATGTGAGTGTAAAGTGTAAACCTCTTCAAGTGGAATGAAAGTAAAGGCCCATTCTCTAAGCACTCATTGAAATCAGGCGGTGTTAATGGATGAAACGAACACAATCATAAAAACCACAGCTGGTTAAGGGTTGATTGTGTGACTTATGTTGTCTAGGAATACAACAAAGCTCGACGGTTCAAAGATATCAAATCTACCGATTGACCGAGTATATTCAATACATGTTTGCTACGAAAAGTTCAAAGAGAAACCTACTTATCCAGATGTAATTAATTCTTGCATATAAATCATACACTCGTCTGTGCATTCCTTTGTCTTAGAGTCATTCCCCATTCGTGTGGGGGATTGTTAGGTTTAAGCTTGGTTAGCTTATAATAAAGAGTAAATGAAAAATGGAGGGAAAATGAAAGACATTGTCCCATATTTGAGGAAGAAAAGACTTTTGATGGGTATATATACAATTTCTCTTCCTCTAGCTTTTAAATAGTTAAGAAGAAGACAAGCCTCGCACCATCATCGTCGTCACTCATTCGGCTCGACTTCGGCTTCGGCTTTAGATTTGGATTTGATCAAAGATCGAATGATTGATTAATTTTTTTGGGACAAAATTTCTTTACTTATTTAATAAAATATTAATTAAATTAGCTAATTATCCAACCCAAACCAAATTCGTGCGCGACCCGATTCACTTCCCGCATTTTTATTTAAATTTCTCTCTCGTTTTTAAGTGACTATTCTGAAAGGTTGTAAATTCTCAAAAATAGTACTCTCTCATGAGGATTTGGTTGTAGCCTGAATAGGCATCCAAGAAGCTTAATAGCTCGTGTCCTGTTGTTGCGTCGATGAGTTGATCGATGTGAGGCAATGGGAATGAGTCTTCCAGGAAGGCCTTGTTTAGGTCTGTGAAGTCTATGCACATGCGCCATTTCTCGTTTTTGTTTTTTACCATGACCACGTTAGCGACCCATTGGGTGTATTTTGACTCTCGAATGGAACTGTTAGCAAGCAATTTCTCTACTTCTTTGTGGACAACCTCGTTGATTGCAGCATTGAATTTCTTCTGATTTGTCGTACCGGTGGGTAGAGTGGGTCGACATGCAGCTTGTGTGTTGCAATGTCTTTCAGGATACCTGGCATATCTACATGGGAGAAAGCAAACAAATCGGTGTTGTTAGTTAAAAATTAATGGAATTTACCTAGTTCTGTGGGTTTGTGACCGATGTAGACTTTTTGATGTGGTCGCTTTCGTTCAACTTGACAGGATTGAGGTCTTCCACTGTTGACCCGGAGGCTTCTATGGCGTCAGGGTCTCTGATGACGTCTGTTTGTTGGTCGGACTCGGCCCCCGACTTCGATAATTGCTATGATCGCGAGCCTTCCTCTCCTAACTGTTGAGCGTATGTGCAATCTTGGGCGATGCGGTAGCATTCTTGAGCTATGCGTTGCTCACCGCGGATGCTGAATATTCCCATGGGGTAGGGAACTTGATGACCTGATATAAACTGGACGGGATGGCCCTCATGGCGTGTATCTAGGATTGTTGTATAATGGCGTTGTAGGATGTGTCTTGGTTCATGACATGAAATGTTCTTTCCAGGGCGACGCCCCGGTCAGAACGGGCAAAATCATCTCTCCCGATGTTCTTTCAACTGCATTGTTAAAACCTGTTAGTGTTATGCAACGTGGCACTATCTTATCCTCGAGTTTAATTTTTGTGAGAACTCGGGGGTGGATAATACACGCGCCGCTCCGGTCGTCTACCATGATTCTTTTTACGTCGGTATCTGAAATTCATAAGGTAATAACAATAGTGTCGAAATGAGGAAAGGTCAAACCGTGGGTATGTGACTTATTGAAGATGATACTGTCTTGGAGGTCATCATACCGTTTATGGGTGATCGACCGCTTCAATTTGTGTGTGGTGGTGAACTTCACATGGTTGATTGTTGCTTCATAGCCTCCGTTGATGATCATTTGGATGGTGCGGGCGGAGAAGGGTGGCTTTGGGGGGCCTTGATATGGTTCTCGTCCACGGGCGAAATTGGCGGTCACTTATCAACTCCCTTAAATGTCCTTAGTAGAACATGCTCACTACTTCTTGACGTAGGGCTATGCAATCCTCGATCTTGTGGCCCCGTTCCTGATGAAACTCACAGAAGGCATTCGACTTTCTAGAATTTGGGTCCGACTTTATCTTTGGTGGCCATTTCACCTTCGGACCGAGCTTCTCTAGTGCGTAAATTATTTCTGAAGGAGACACTCAAAAATTGTGAGCAGATATTAGTGGAGGCATACCTCTTTCGTTTCGGTGAGTTCCCGTTTGTGGCCGGGAAGCCCCTTCGGCTTGGCGGGGGGATGGAGGGATGGTCGCTTTGTTATACGGTTGGTGCCTTTCCTGATTGAGGCCTGGGCTTGCGTGATCTCTTCGGCTGTCATTCCGGCGATCTTTCCTCTATTCCATATGGACTGTCGTTAGCCGTTGGGTCGGACCATTGAGGTCGTCTTCATCTGCCCTGACCTTGGTACAATAAGCGTTGTGAATTTCTTCCCAAGTGGTGGGAGGTATTTCATAAGTCTGCTTAATAATTTTCTGGTCGCCCTTGACCCGTTTTGAAAGGCCGGTACTGCCATCCCTTCTGACACATTCGGTAGGCTCATTCTCACTTTGTTGAACCGGGCGAGAATGTCCCTGAGCCCTTCGCCGAGCGATTGTTTGACGACGAATATGTCGTTCACTCTCGCTTTTGCTTTCTTAGCCCCGGCATAGGAGATGACGAACTTGTCGGTCATTTCTTCGAACGTCATTATGGAACGTGCAAGCAATTGTGAGTACCATGTTAAGGCTCCTCCTGTAGGGTTTCGCCAAACTTCTTCAGCAGCACCGACGGCAACTGCTCTTTTCGAGAGGTTGTTGCCTTTTATCGCCGTGATGTAATGAATGATATGGTCTATAGGGTCCGTTGTGCCATCGTATATTTCAGATATGGTGGCATTTTGAAAGTTTTGGGTATGGTATGTAGGGCTGCATCTTCGCTGTATGGTTGTTCCATGAACCGGCCAACATCACGTTTTGGTAGGAGTTTCGGGGCGCCTGGTATCTTATCAACTCTTTCTTGGTGCTCCCTCATCTGGTTATGGAGCGCTTTATTCTCATTCTCCATTTTTTCCATTTTCTTTAGAACAGCTACGAAGGCGTTGTTACCTGCATCATCAACGGTGTGAGGGTTACCTATTAGGGGAGGAGCGTGTTGCTCGTTGATGGTTATTGGGGTGTCACTTCGCATGGGCATGGTCCTCCTACTCGCCCATTGAGCGGGTTTGTCAAGTATACTACTTAAGGTTCCTGTCAGCCATGCTTCCAATAACTTTCTCACTGCGGGCGACGCCTCTTCCGTCGTGGACGTAGAGTCCACCTTCTCATGTGAAGCGGTTAAACTCCCATGAGGAGGGGGTAAATCACTTTGCCTAGGTAAGGCGCTCGGCGTCGCATCCTCTTCGCCTTCCCTGTACATCTCGTTGATGGTGCCTATGAGATTGGTAGTGACACCTATCATTGTTTTCAGTCGTTCCTCTCCTTGTCCTGCCATTGTTAGCTTGTGCAAACAAGAAAAAAGGGGAGCTTTTGTTATTTTTTTTTAGATCTAGAAGAAACTAAACTTTTTAACTTGGACCTCCCCACAGACGGCGCCAAATTGTTTGACCAAAAAGTTTGAAACCTTTTAGTTAAACCAATTTCATAAAGAGATGAGGGGTGAATCAAAGTTAAAAGTAAAGGTGTTAATCGGGCGGGCTGGGACGGGCTGGACAAAAAAAACGTTAGCCCGTACAGGTTCGGGGCGGGTTGTTATCGGGCTGGGGTTAACGGGTTGATGGCGGGCTGGGATTTTTCGGGTTCTATAGGGCCCATACGGGTTCGGGCTTAACGGGCTCGGGCGGGTCGGGCTATATATAATTTTTTTTTTTAAATTAAGTTACGTGAACGTTGGCAATGGTCAGATTTTAATAAAAAAATTAAAAAAAAAATATATATATATATATATTATGGGTTAACGGGCTGAACCGGGCTGTAGCCCGTTAAGAACCCGTTAAGGGCTTAATGGGTTGTAGCGGGTTCGGCCACCCGTTTAAAAAAAATTAACATTTGTAGCCCGCCCCCCGCCCAACCCGTCCCAACCCGCATTTTTTGCTACAGTAACGGGCTGGACCGGGCTGACCCGGGTTGAACCGGGCTGTTAGCGGGTCAGCCCGGCCCGATTAACACCTCTAGCTAAAAGTAATAAATTCTAGATCCGAAATTAATCAACCTAGGCAGTACGAGTCCATGTTCAAGTTGACAAATGTTGAGTTAATGCTCTATGACTAACAAGCAATACGAGGATGGAAACATGCAATAAATGTGATAAATGGCATTAAATGTAATGAGAAGAAATTTGCCGCCTAAAGGTTGGATGAGATGGATGATTCCTTCCTCTGACTACAACACGTGACAACAGACAAGTGAAGTGGATTATGTATTCTTGGATCTTGTGAGCTAAGGAGGAATGTTATGTGATGGAACCAAAGAGAGACAATACAATCTTTTTGTATATTTCAAATAGTCTAACTCTTTACAAGATGTTTTTCCACAAAGGCTCCGAATCCCCTTTTTTGTTTCCTCTCTCTTCTTATTTATAAGGAATATTCCTAGAAAACTCTATAAAAGTACAACATGGGGAGATATTCAACGGAATATCCTTATTCACAATCACAGGAACATTCTAACAATTGTAGCCGTACACCCGAGGCTCTCGGGTACCAACTAATCCTAAAACATAACATGGACTTACTCGAGGCCTCAAACCAAACCAAAAAATATCAAAACTACGAATCTCACACCAACTCAAGCTTAATGAACTAATCAAAATTTGCGAATTCCAAACTTACGTCGAACATGCCTAAACAACTCGGAATGACATCAAATTTACGCATAAGTCATAACTTGTAACTTACGCTTCTAAACATGGGTCAAACCTATGATCTTCTAAACCTTCAAACTTCCAACATTCGCCAATTAGAGCCAAATCAACCTAGGAACCTTCGAGTATAAATCCGGACATATACCTAAGTCTAAATCACCATCTGGACCTAACGGAACCTTCAAAACTCTGATCCGAGATCAAATACATAAAAATTAAACTAGTCAGCACTTGTAATTTAAGCTTTTCCAAAATAGGAACTAATGTGTTCCGAATCACTCTGAAATCTTCCGAAACCAAACCAACCATACACGCAAATCGTAATACATCAAATGAAGTTATTTGAGATCTCAAACCACAGTATGAAACGGCAATGCTCGAAACGACCGGTTGGTCGTTACACTCCACGTCAGACAATTGCTTATATCCAGAGAAAAGAGTATTAAAAAGTAAACTAATGAAAAGGAGAAAAAGTCAGACTCTTGGAGTTTTTAGCAAAGAAAATCATCAGTCAAAACCAGCATGGCCATTTGATCAATGCAATGTTAATTTTAAATTTTTAATATCTAGAGGCGCTTAATGTCACTGCTTTTCATTCAAAAAGTGCAGATTAAACTCCACTCCAATGAAGAGAAAAAAGATACGAATGTTTACCTGTGAAACTTACTCAACTTAAAAAGTTTCAGTTTCTGCTAGTTGGATGAACTCTTCAGTTTTCTCTCCTGTGTCTGGACTACACAGTTCTTGAAAAAAAAACAAGCCTCGCTAATTGGTTCCCCGTCAAAATACAGAAGTTCTCTTGTCCTCTTTTTTAGTTCCCAATTTAATAACTAAAATTAGTGCTCCATTTCATTTCCATGCCAACGGGAAGAATGGTCAAAAAGCAAACAAACACGCACACTGTGGGTGCCTTGTACTAGTTACAGGCTTACAGCATGTGAAGGAATGTGCAACAAAATGTGCATTCCTCTGAATTTTCTTGATTGCTCATCTCTGCCTAAACTGATAGGAAACATAATTTCATAAGGAAAGAAGATGCAAATGGAAGTTAGTACGTCTTTCATGCTTTTATGCTTATAGTCAATCAGATGGCTCCTAGCTTTTGTCCAATTTTTTAAACTATACTCTTTGATATACAGTAAGGGTCAAGGAGCTAAGTGCCACTTTCCCAAACCCGAGGGGATCTAAATGAAAATTACCTGATAATGCTAACGGAAAATAGTCGAATAATGGAAAAAGTTAGGGCCAGATTGGAGCTCATAATGCTGCAGAATATTTTTTTTGTTCTCAATAATAATCAGTGACATTCTTCACCAACATTAACTCAGAAATCACACATATATTACTAAAAAAGAAGCAAAGATCTTTGACAGATCTTTTACACACATCCCATGATAAAGAGTAAAATAAATTCTTTTAACCTGTGAAACCATCAGTCAGCACTTGGTGCAGACGGGAGGAATCACCCGCATGTTGCAGTCACAGCAAGCTTTCTTGCATTTGCTCGTGCATGCTGCAAAATACAGATTCATTCATAAAACGTCAAATTTACAAGCAACAATGACAATGTATGCAAAAACTTTTAACATACATATACATATAACATGGATTTAACTTATCTGCAAGAAATTTTGCACTAATAGTGTATTTCAACCTTACTAACAGGCAACATACCTTATTTTTGAGGTTACTAAATCCACTTTTATGGACAGTTACCTCGAATCATCTTTTACACTGTCACTGTATTTTAAATTCTACATAACACAATCGCAAAACCAGCACAGCATAAGTTCCTTTGTATAGTTATATTTGTCATGAGAAAAGGCAGATAAAAAACATGTTATTCGAAGGCTAATAGTAAAACATCTGCTGGCCGCAAAGTTAAAAGAGAATGGGAGAAATGCAGACAGGTAGAGTAGTAAGGTGAACAATAACATCTAGTGCTCGTCCATGTTGCAGACGGCTGACAACAAGCAGTTGTTGGCCAACCTCCACACGATTTATGGAGGCTAACACAACAAGAACCGAGGCGATTGTGAGAAACTTTATCATGGTTTCACTAATCTAAAGAAGCAAAATCAGGAACTTGCAGCTTATAGTGTTGGAGATGTTCTGTTTAATATGAACAGACTGTTCTATATATAAAAGAATTGCTAGTGCTTGCAAAACAAGCAGAAGAAAGCACCCAAAGCAAGTTAGTAAATGCAACAAAGCGAGCAAGTATGACCAGATAAAATTTCCTCAATTATACGTCATCTTTCTTTTCTTTTCTTTTCTTTGTTTTTTTTTTTTTTTTTTTTTGAGAAGGACATCATCTTTCTTTTCTTGGATGGAATTCATACCAGCAATTAAAGTTTTAAAGAATTAGCAATTCTCTATTCATATTAACATGGTAATAAGATCAATTAAAACATATACCACTAGCACTTCCACTTTAGACAATTGCTAATATCCAAAAACACAGTGGGAAAAAAGGTAAATTAGTGAAAAAGGGAACAAGACAGACTTTTGGAATTTTAGCCAAGAAAATCATTGTTCGGAACTAGGGGTGTCAATTTCAACCCAAACCCATCTAACCCGCCCAGAGATTAATGGGTTGAGTTACAAATATTTTAGCTCATGGGTTAATTTGGGCTGAACCCAAGTTAACCCATTATATTTTATAGCCCATTCTAACTCATTAAGCAACTTAAATACAACCTATGAAACTCACCCAAAACAAAAGGTCTCAACCCAACTTATTTAGAAATTTATTTAGTTGTCCCAATTTTACTTTTTTTTTTTTTTTGTATTTTCAATTTTATGTTCTTTTGTTTTTCTGCACCATCCACCCACCCAGGGGCGGATTTACG
The DNA here is from genome assembly GCA_026770625.1 of Nicotiana glauca. Taxonomy (NCBI): domain Eukaryota; kingdom Viridiplantae; phylum Streptophyta; class Magnoliopsida; order Solanales; family Solanaceae; genus Nicotiana; species Nicotiana glauca. Next base: position 47,749 of record MU685075.1, on the reverse strand, counting down.
TGACACCGCTTCGTTGGAAAATTTTACTACATATATGTATTTATACTGTACGGAAACAGATAAGTAGAAAAAAATGGCACCACTTGACATAAATTGTGTCTTGGTGTGTTGGTAATGTACTTTATTTTTCTCTAAGAGGTCAAAGGTTCAAACCGCAATTAGCACATTTTTCTTTTGCAAATACTCAGGGCCTTTTGTAACTTAAGACTCAACAAAAGCAATATACTAAGGTTATTTCTTGTCTAAAGGTATGATGATCAAAGTTATATTTCCATTCTTTTATAAATTTTGACACCGCTTACAAAAAATTCTTCGTACGCCCCTGCACCCTCCCCCTCAAAAAAATTATTTTTACTTTTATTTTTTTTTGTATTTTCAATTATTTTTCTGCACCAT
>MU685075.1:22314-38084 GCA_026770625.1 Nicotiana glauca | reverse complement strand
AGGAGAGAGAGGCGGGTAAACTAAAATTGGAGAATATATGCTCCTAAAATCACGCCTAGTATAAATGAAGCAATAATTATACCCTTAATTTGAATTATGGTATATAAATGGTAATTTGGTATGCTTAAATGTAATAAACACAAACTTTAAACATTGAGGGTAATAAGATTTCATATATAGTATAGGTACGTAAAAATCCCTACTTATTAAGCTATTGAGCCACAATGCTGATTGAAATGGGAGACTTTCATTATTAGCATGCTTTTAAAGATATATCACGGATGCTTAGCATGAACTAATGATTAACAAGTAGTAGCAGCAAAATATCTATACATCTAGCCATTTCGTTTCAATATGGACTAATATATATCCAGCGTGAATCAAGCTCTTGTAAATAGAAACGGTCATAGCATATTTAATATATTTCCTATTTTTCCGCTGTGAACAATTTTTCCATAACATACTTAAATGTTAATATCTTTCCTATTTTTTTGTTGGAAACTAATCCACTCCACAATAGATTTTTTTTTCTTTCCATACATGGACTTTTTTATACAATGTAATCCTAGCAAGATTATACTTATTATGTATAAAATCCGCTATTTTATCTATTTTTGTGTAGGATATATTATACAACTTATCTATTTACCATATAAATCATGTATATATATTCAAAAAGTAAAATACATATATTTGGTGATAAATAATGTATACATGTGATATTGTAACGACCCGACCCGTCGTCTCATGTGTTACCGCCCCGTTTTCCCCATTTATTGCTTCTTTATGTTTCATTATCGGCATTTGGTGAGTTAAAGTCGAATTGGTTTGGTTTTGGTAGAAAATGAGGCACTTAGTCTCTTTAAGCAAGGCTTGTATTGAAAAATTCAACCGGATGTTGACTATTGAGTTAGAGGCTCGGATGTGAATTCTGGTGATTCAGTTAGCTTTGGGGGATGATTTGTGACTTAGGAGTGCGATCGGAATTGATTTTGGAGATCCGGTGTAGAATTAGGCTTGAATTGGCGAAGTTAGTATTTTGGCGAATTCCGGTTGGCAGGTGAGATTTTGATCCGGGGGTCGGAATGGGATTCCGAGAGTTGCAGTAGCTTTGTTAGGTGATTTTGGATGTGTGTGCAAAATTTCAGATCATTCAGAGATATTTTGGTCGGGTTTTTGATCAAATGCGTATTTCGGAAGTTTTGAAGAAAACTTAGGCTTGAATCCGATGTGATTTAATGGTTTTAGCGTTGTTTGATGTGTTTTGATGATTGGAGCAAGTTTGAATATTGTTTTAGGATGGGTTGGTGCTTTTGGTTGAGGTCCCGGGGGCCTCGGGGTGGTTTCGGAGGGTGAATCGGACAATTTTTCGACTTAAAGGTTTGCAGGTTTCAGCTGTTGGTGTTGCAGAAAAATTGCTCATCGCGTTCGCATGGGTGAGTCGCGAACGTGTAGAGAGAATTTGAGGGCAAGGATTTTTGGCCTACGCGTTCGCGTCAGGGGCCTCGCGATCGCGTAAGGGAAGTTGGTCAGCCATCGCGTTCGCGTGAGGGATGTTCGCGTTCGCGTAAGATGAAGGACCCAGAACTTCACGTTCGCATGGATGCAACCGCGTTCGCGAAGGGTATTTTTTGCAGAGGTATATTTTGGTAATCGCGAACGCGGGAGGACTCTTGCGTTCGCCTAGAGTAAAATACCTGGGCAAAAGGGTTTTTATTGAATATTTCATCCGCGAGTCTAACCATTTTTCCTCCATTGTTGAGCACCTTGAGAGCTTTTTGGGAAAAATTGAAAAAGGTGTCAAAGGGAATTGGTTGGAGGTGAGTCTCGTGAACCAGAAACATCATTTTATTGAAGAATCAACCTTTAAATTCATGGAAATTTGAGTAAAATTGGAAGAACTAGGGCTTGACTTTTGAAATAAAAATTTGGGATTTGAGGGGGCATTTAAGCTCCGATTTTGGTAAATTTGATATGTATGGACTCGTGGCGAGACGAGGAACCCGGTGATATGAATTTTGTAATTTTTCGAGAAGTGGGCCTGGGGCTCGAGTTTTGCCAACTTCGTGATTTTCGATGTTTTTCGAGTCTTTTCGATTGGGTTATGTTCCTTTAGCCTATTGTAATATATTCCTTGTAGTTTTGATCAGATTCGACGCGCGAGGAGGGCAATTCGAGAGAAAAAGGCATAGCGAGCTAGACTTTGGGCCGGCTTGAGGTGAGTAATAGGTGTAAATGATGTCCTGAGGGTTTGAAACCCCGGAATTTCACATCGTAACGCTATATTGAGGCGAGTCACGTGCTCATTGACGAGTGCGGGGTCGTTTGTTATTGGGGATTGTGACTTGGTCCGTCCCGGTGGTGTCTTTACTGTGTTTTTCTACTAGAACTTGTTGGAAATCATCGTTACTTGGATTTGATTGTTAAATTTGGGCTTCATGCCGACTATTTGAATCCTTCAAGGATTGATATCACTGATTTTTGCATATTGTTTAACCTCATTCCAAGGTTTTAAGTAATATTTTGCAAATTCAGCCCCCTTTCTAAGACTTGAAAACTTAAATGATATTTTGGGTTGTGAGTTACTGTTTTAAAAATTCCCGAGGGCTTTATAGTGATTTCTGGATAATTGGTTGGCTCGGGTTGCACGCCGCAATAGTATTATCTTGATATTGAGACCGAGGGCCTAGTTGGTGACACGAGATGGCTTGATTATTTGTGCTTGGGCTGTAGGAGCCCCTCTGGAGTGTGTACACACCCCCATTGAGCGTCGTCGATGATAAATATATGGATGGCTCGGACTGCATGCCGCAGTGGGTACCTGAGTGTACCGACATATGCATTGGATTGCATTCATGCATTATTACTTACCTGTTTTACCTGTCATGGTCCTTTCTATACTATTATTTCATTGACTTGTTGGTCTTACTGTTCAAGGTTTGGTACTGCCAGTTATAGTTTACTTTGTGTTTTTCAGTGATTTCTTATCTTCAGCCATTATTTATGTTTATTACTCACTGGGTCGGATTACTTACATTACTCCCTGCACCTTGCGTGCAGATCTAGATACCCCACAGGCTGAGTGAGGACTTACTTTTGCTGAGCAGCAGTATCGGGGAGCACTGAGGTAGTTGCATGGCATTCGCAGCCTTCATCTCTCCTTCCTATCTTTATTTCTTTATTTTTGCATTGTTCCTAGACAAACTGTATTAGGTGAATATCCTGTATTAGAGGCTCATATTCGTGATACCGGGTCCTATTGGGAGTTATGTTGCAGTATATTGTTAATTTTCTGCTATTTCTAGATTTTTGATTAAACAGCTAGTCATTATTATATGTGCTTGCATATATGAATTCGTTCAATGTCGGGAATGTTGGTCTAAAGGTCGGGCTTGCCTAGTAATGTGTTTGGTTCGTGATAAGTTGGTATCAGAGCCTAGGTTACTTGATCTCGCGAATCATGAGCCGGTTTAGTAGAGTCTCGCGAATCGGTACGGAGATGTCTGTATTTATCCTCGAGAGGCTGTAGAACCTTTAGGAAAAGTTTCATATTCTTGAAATTCTTGTCGTGCGAATTTGTTAATCCAAGAACTAAACTTCTGTATTCTATTCTCTCGCAGATGGCGAGAACTCGCGCTACCGGACGTGACGGACGACCGCCAGTACCACCCACTAGAGGCTGTGGATGCGGTCGTGGTCGTGGTCGAGGCAGACCAGCGAGGGCAGCACCTGTTGATCCACCAACTGCCCTAGTTCAGGAACAGCCTCCAGCTGTAGATGCTCCAGTAGCACTTGTGCAGGCACCAGCAGTGCCTATTATGATTCCAGGTCTCCAGGAGGCCTTGGCTCAGATACTATCAATTTGCACTGGCCTGGCTCAGGTAGTCTCAGCCACTACTGCAGCAACTACTTCACAGACCGGGGGAGGCAATCAGATCCCCGCTGCTTGCACACCTGAGCAGGTTGTTCAGGGATTGCAGACACCGGGAGCAGCCCCAGCTCAGCCGGTTGCACTAATTGCACCAGTGCCCCAGTTACACCAGCTCCAGACTATGTGGTTCCAGCTATGTCAGACGATGAGCAGCGTCGTCTTGAGAGGTTCGGTAGGCTCCAACCTCCGACGTTCAGTGGTGCTGAGGGCGAGGATGCCCAGGGATTTCTTGACAAGTGTTAGCGTATGCTTCGCACCGCAGGGATCTTGGAGTCGAGTGGAGTGGCTTTTACTACTTTCCAGTTCTCAGGGGCTGCATTTACATGGTGGGAGGATTTTGAGAGGTGTAGTCCTGTTGGTGCAGCACCCCTTACATGGCAGTAGTTCTCCACTCTCTTTCCGGAGAAGTACGTACCACAATCTCATAGGGAGGAGCTGCATCTTTAGTTTGAGTGGTTGACTTAGGGGGACATGTCTGTGACCCAGTACGAGATGAGATTTTCACAGCTAGCTCGTCATGCTACTTGGATGATCCCGACAGATCGGGAGGGATTAGGAGGTTCGGGGATGGCCTCAATTATTCACTCCGTATTTTGATGACTAGAGAGAGGGTTTTGGGTGCCTCGTTCGAGGAGGTAGTTGACATTGCTCGTGATATTGAGATGGTTAGCCGTAGGGAGAGTAAAGAGAGGGAGGTCAAGAGGCATCGGGGTTCAGGCAGTTTCAGTGGTGCTCCGTCTAGGGGCCAGTTCCAGCGTGGTAGAAGTCGTTCCTTCAGGCCTCCTCAGTCAGCTCGCCCAGAGTATAGTGGGGGCTTCTTCAGGCTGTGGTCATCAGGGATTCCAGTAGGGCCAGCCTTCACTTAGTGCCTTTCCCGCACAGAGTTCTTCTCATGCCTCTTCAACCCAGGGTTCTTCTGTAGCGAGGGGTTCCCTTCAGTCCCCTTCTCCAGCACCAGGCAGTTGCTACGAGTGCGGTGAGTTTGGCCATATGAAGAGTGAGTGTCCTCGACGTCGTTGTGGTCGGTTTCAGTAGAGGGATCAGCCCTCGTCTTCTACTCCAGCTACTTCAGCACCCTCCCAGTCAGGTAGCGGCGGGGGCCAGGCAGCCAGGGGCAGCCCCAGGGGTGGAGATCAGTCTGGCGGTGGCCAGGCTCGATTCTATGCTCTCCCAGACAGGAGGGACACCATTGCATCAGATGTTGTTATCACAGGTATTATCTCAGTTTGCCACATGGATGCCTCTGTCTTATTTGATCCCGGTTCTACTTATTCTTATGTGTCCTCATATTTTGCCCATCATCTGGGTACGACCCGAGGGTGTATTGCTTTTCTATCCTGGTGGGTGATACTATTGTTGTAGACCATGTGTATCGGTCTTGTTTGGTGACTATTAGGGGTCTGGAGACCCGAGTTGATTTGTTACTATTGAGCACGGTAGATTTTGATGTTATTCTGGGCATGGACTGGTTATCTCCGTGCCATGCTATTCTGGACTGTCATGCTAAGACAGTCACGTTGGCTATACTGGGTGTTCCGAGGATTGAGTGGCGTGGTATGACTGACTATGTTCCTAGCAGGGTGATTTCTTTCCTAAAGACCCAGTAGATGGTTGGGAAAGGTTGTCTATCATATTTGGATTTTGTGAGAGATGTTGGAGCTGAGATTCCTAGTCTTGATTCTGTTCCCGTTGTGAGGGAATTCCCTGGTGTGTTTCCAGTAGACCTACCGGGCATGCCGCCGGACAGGATATTGATTTTGGTATTGATCTGGTGCCGGGCACTCAGCCCATTACCATTCCTTCATATCGTATGGCGCCAGCGAAGTTGAAGGAATTAAAGGATTAGCTTCAGGAGCTCCTAGATAAGGGGTTTCATTCGTCCGAGTGTGTCACCGTGGGGTGCACCGGTCCTATTTGTGAAGAAGAAGGATGGAACAATGAGAATGTGCATTGACTACAGGCAATTGAACAAGGTGACAATGAAGAACAAGTATCCCCTGCCCCGTATTGATGATTTATTTGACCAGCTTCAGGGGGAAAAGGTATTCTCCAAGATTGATCTTCCTTCAGGCTATCACCAGCTGAAGATTAGGGATTCAGATATTATGAAGACTACTTTCAGGACTAGATATGGGCACTATGAGTTTCTGGTTATGTCCTTTGGGCTGACTAATGCCCCAGCAGCGTTCATGCACTTGATGAACAGTGTATTTCTGCTGTATTTGGATTCATTTGTTATTGTTTTTATTGATGATATCCTGGTGTACTCGCGTAGCCAGGAGGAACACACACAACATTTAAGAGTGGTATTACAGAGATTGAGGGAGGAGAAGCTTTATGCAAAGTTCTCCAAATGTGAGTTCTGGCTTGGGTTTGTGGCTTTCCTGGGGCACGTGGTGTCTAGCGATGGTATTCAGGTAGATCCTAAGAAGATAGAGGCGGTTCAGAGTTTACCTAGACCATTTTCATCCACGGAGATTCGGAGTTTCCTCAGTTTGGCGGGTTATTATCACCGGTTCGTTTAGGGTTTTTCATCTATTGCTTCGCCTTTGACCAAGTTGACACAGAAGGGTGCACCATTTGTATGGTTAGACGAGTGCGAGGAGAGCTTTCAGAAGCTCAAGACAGCTTTGACCACAGCTCCAGTATTGGTATTGCCATCGGCTTTAGGTTCTTACATTGTATATTGTGATGCTTCGAGAGTTGGGATCATATGCGTGTTGATGTAGGAGGGTAGAGTTATTGCATATGTTTCTCGTCAGTTGAAGCCCCATGAGAAGAACTACCATGTATACGATTTGGAGTTGGCTGCTATAGTTCATTCTTTGAAGATTTGGAGGCACTATTTATATGGCGTATCTTGTGAGGTATTCACTGATCATCGCAGTCTTCAGCATTTGTTCAAGCAGAAGGATCTTAACTTGAGGCAGTGGAGGTGGATGGAGTTACTCAAGGACTATGATATTACCATTCTGTATCAATCGGGGAAGGCCAATGTAGTGGCCGATGCTTTGAGCCGGAAGGTGGTTAGTATGGGTAGTTTGGCGTACATTCCAGTTGGGGAGAGACCCTTTACAGTTGATGTCCAGGCTTTGGCCAATCGGATGGTAAGGTTAGACATTTCGGAGCCTAGTCGGGTTTTGGCTTGTGTGGTTTCTCGGTCTTCCTTGGATGACCGCATTAGAGAGCGCCAGTATGATGATCCGCATTTTCTTGTCCTTAAGGACAAGGTCCAACATGGTGATGCCAGAGATGCGACTATTGATGATGATGGCATGATGAGGATGCAGGGCCAAATTTGCATTCCTAAGGTGGATGGGCTTCGGGAGTTGATATTAGAGGAGGCCCACAGCTCGCGGTATTCCATTCATCCGGGTGCCGCGAAGATGTATCAGGATTTAAGGCAGCACTACTGGTGGAGGAGAATGAAGAAAGATATTGTGGGTTATGTAGCTCGATGTCTCAACTTTCAGCATGTTAAATATGAGCATCAGAGGCCCGGTGGTGTACTTCAGCGGATGGAGATTCCAAAGTGGAAGTGGGAGAGGATTACTATGGATTTTGTGAGTGGTCTCCCTCGTACCTCGAGGAAGTTTGATTCGATTTGGGTGATTGTGGATAGGTTGACCAAGTCTGCGCACTTCATTCCGGTGTGTACTACCTATTCTTCGGAGCGACTGGCAGGGATTTTCATCCGGGAGATTGTTCGGTTGCATGGGGTCCCAGTTTCTATTATCTCAGATAGGGGTACTCAGTTTACTTCCTAGTTTTGGAGGACTTTTCAGCGGGAGTTGGGTATCCAAGTGGAGCTGAGCACAGTGTTTCATCCTCAGACGGACGGGCAGTCCGAGCGTACTATCCAGATATTGGAGGACATGCTGTGTGCATGTGTTATTGATTTTGGAGGTTCTTGGGCTGAGTTCTTGCCACTTGCAGAGTTTGACTACAATAACAGCTATCAATCCAGCATTCAGATGGCGCCGTATGAGGCCTTATACGGGAGACGGTGTAGATCTCCAGTTGGTTGGTTTGAGCCCGGCGAGGCTAGACTATTGGGGACAGAGATGGTCCAGGATGCCTTAGAGAAGGTGAAAGTGATCCAGGAGAGACTTCGTACAGCTCAGTCGCGTCAGAATAGTTATGCGGACCGGAAGGTTCGAGATGTATCCTATATCGTGGGCGAAAAGGTCTTGTTGAAGCTTTCGCCCATGAAAGGCGTTATGAGGTTTGGTAAGAAAGGGAAGTTGAGTCTGCGGTTCATTGGGCCTTTTGAGATACTTAGGAGGATTGGGGAGGTGGCCTATATGCTTGCTTTGCCACCCAGCTTGTCGGGGGTTCATCCGGTATTCCATGTTTCCGTGCTCCGGAAGTATGTAGGGGACCCGTCTCATGTGTTAGACTTTATCACGGTTCAGTTGGATGATGATTTGACCTATGATGTGGAGCCAGTGGCTATTTTGGGTCGTCAGGTTCGAAAGTTGAGATCAAAGGATATAGCTTCGGTGAAGGTACAGTGGAGAGGTCGGCCCGTGGAGGAGGCTACCTGGGAGACCGAGCAGGAGATGCGGAGCAAATATCCTCACCTATTTGAGACTTCAGGATGTTTCTTGACCCGCTCGAGGATGAGCGTTTGTTTAAGTTGGGGAGGATGTGATGACCCGACCTGTCATCTCATGTGTTACCGCCCCGTTTTCCCCATTTATTGCTTCTTCATGTTTCATTATCGGCATTTGGTGAGTTAGAGTCTAATTGGATTGGTTTTGGTAGAAAATGAGGCACTTAGTCTCTTTAAGGAAGGCTTGTATTGGAAAAGTCAACCAGATATTAACTATTGAGTTAGAGGTCTCGGATGTGAATTCCGGTGATTCGGTTAGCTTCGGGGATGATTTGTGAGTTAGGAGTACGATCGGAATTGATTTTGGAGGTCCGGTATAGAATTAGGCTTGAATTGGCTAAGTTAGTATTTTGGCGAATTCCGGTTGGTAGGTGAGATTTTGATCCGGGGGTCGGAATGGAATTCCGAGAGTTGCAGTAGCTTCGTTAGGTGATTTTGGATGTGTGTGAAAAAATTTAGATCATTCGGAGGTGTTTTGGTCGGGTTTTTTATCAAATGCGTATTTAGGAAGCTCTGAAGAAAACTTAGACTTGAATCCGATGTGATTTAATGGTTTTAGAGTTGTTTGATGTGTTTTGATGATTGGAGCAATTTTGAATAATGTTTTAGGATGGGTTGGTGCTTTTAGTTGAGGTCCCGGGGGCCTCGGGGTGATTTCAGAGGGTCAATCGGACCATTTTTGGACTTAAAGGATTGCAGGTTTCAGTTGTTGGTGTTGCAGAAAAATTGCTCATCGCGTTCGCATGGGTGAGTCGCGAACGCGTAGAGAGAATTTGAGGGCAAGGATTTTTGGCCCACGCGTTCGCATCAGGGGCCTCGTGATCGCGTAAGGGAAGTTGGTCAGCCATCGCGTTCGCGTGAGGGATGTTCGCGTTTGCGTAAGATGAAGGACCCAGACCTTCGCGTTCGCATGGATGCAACCGCGTTCGCGGAGGGTATTTTTGGCAGAGGTCATCGCCAATGCGGGAGGACCCTCGGGTTCACATAGAGTAAAATACACGGGCAGAAGGGTTTTTATTGAATATTTCATCCGCGAGTCTAACCATTTTTCCTCCATTGTTGAGAACCTTGAGAGCTTTTAGGGAGAAATTGTAGAGGGTTACGACGGGAATTGGTTGGAGGTGATTCTCATGACCTAGAAACATCATTTTATTGAAGAATCAACCTTTAAATTCATGGAAATTTGAGTAAAATTGGAAGAACTAGGGCTTGACTTTTGAAATGAAAATTTGGGATTTGAGGGGGCATTTGAGCTCCGATTTTGGTAAATTTGATATGTATGGACTCGTGGCGAGACGAGGAATCCGGTGATATAAATTTTTTAATTTTTCGATAAGTGGGCCCGGGGCTCGGGCTTTGCCAACTTCGTGATTTTTGATATTTTTCGAGTCTTTTCGATTGGGTTATGTTCCTTTAGCCTATTGTAACATATTCCTTGTGGTTTTGATTAGATTCGACGCGCGAGGAGGGCGATTCGAGAGGAAAAGGCATAGCGAGCTTGACTTTGGGCCGGCTTGAGGTGTGTAATAGGTGTAAATAATATCCTGAGGGTTTGAAACCTCGGAATTTCACATTGTAACACTATATTAAGGTGAGGCACGCGCTCTATGACGAGTGTGGGGTCGTTTGTTATTGGGGATTGTGACTTGGTCCGTCCCGGTGGTGTCTTTACTATGTTTTTCTACTAGAACTTGTTGGAAATCATTCTTACTTGGATTTGATTGTTGAATTTGGGCTTCGTGCCGACTATTTGAATCCTTCAGGGATTGATATCACTGACTTTTGCATACTTTGCATATTGTTTAACCTCATTCCAAGGTTTTAAGTACTATTTTGCAAACTCAGGCCCCTTTCTAAGACTTGAAAACTTAAATGATATTTTGGGCTGTGAGTTACTATTTTATAAATATCTTAGGGGCTTATAGTGATTTCTGGATAAATTTTTAGCTCGGGATGCACGCCGCAATAATATTATATTAATATTGAGGCTGAGGGCCTGGTTGGTGCCACGAGATGGCTTGATTATTTGCGCTTGGGCTGTAGGAGCCCCTCCGGAGTCTGTACACACCCCAGTGAGTGCCGTCGATGATAAATATATGGATGGCTCGGACTGCACGCTGCAGTTGGTACCTGAGTGTACCATCATATGCATTGCATTCATGCATTATTACTTACCTGTTTTACCTGTCATGGTCCTTTCTATACTATTATTTCATTGACTTGTTGGTCTTACTGTTCAAGGTTTGGTACTGCCAGTTATAGTTTACTTTGTGTTTTTCAGTGATTTCTTATCTTCAGCCATTATTTATGTTTATTACTCACTGGGTCGGATTACTTACATTACTCCCTGCACCTTGCGTGCAGATCTAGGTACCCCACAGGCTGAGTGAGGACTTACTTTTGCTGAGCAGCAGTATCGGGGAGCACTGAGGTAGCTGCATGGCATTCGCAGCCTTCATCTCTCCTTCCTATCTTTATTTCTTTATTTTTGCATTGTTCCTAGACAGACTGTATTAGGTGGATATCCTGTATTAGAGGCTCATATTCGTGACACCGGGTCCTATTGGGAGTTATGTTGCAGCATATTGTTAATTTTCCGCTATTTCTAGATTTTTGATTAAACAGCTAGTCATTATTATCTGTGCTTGCATCTATGAATCCGTTCAATGTCGGGAATGTTGGTCTAAAGGTCGGGCTTGCCTAGCAATGTGTTGGGCACCATCACGACCGGGGGTTGGGTCGTGACAGATATATAAACATTATAAATTTATAATTCATGTATATTAAAATACAAACCATGTATGTACATGTAAATATATTTAGCATAATAGTTGTACATAAATAGTTTATGTGACATATTTTCTTTCTATATTAATACCAAATTTTTATTAATAATATACAAGGATTACTAAACCATTAAAAATGGAAAACAGTACCAACTATATTATACCAAGTATATATGTAATATGTATATAGGATTATTATACCAAGTTTATATTTGCATAATATTTCCAACAATAAGGTTAGAAAATAATGATAAAAAACAAATTTTTGTTACCAATTAATTCACTCATTTTTGTTTCAATTAATTAATTTAAACGCTAGGCAAATAGTAGGCACGCTTTAACTTTACGGAATCGCTTGTGTAGCGTGATGTTTAACATTCAATCAATTAATCAACTAATTACCTTATCCAATAGTTTAGTTTAATTTATAATTTTATCATTTGTCATGATCGTGGATTTGCTTGCGTAGCGCGATAGTAATTTTTAATAAATTTCATAAATTAATTTCTTCAAGTATAGTAACCTTTTTTTAGCAATAACGTACTAATAATCATTGTCCTAGCTGTGGATTCGCTTGCGTAGCACTGTTATAATAAAATTAATAAATTTTATCTCGGTCACGCATTCGCTTGCGTAGCGTGGTTATGACAACATAATTTTATCCAAAAATCATTTTTTCTCAATAAATCTAATAATCAAGAAATAAAAAAGCGAGATAGGTAAAACATAAAAATTAAATAAAACACTGTTTATCTGAAATCGATTTAAGCCAATTTTAGTCAAAAAAAAGCGATCGTGCTAGAACCACGGGACTCGGAGAATGCCTTACACCTCTCCGGTCAACAGAATTCCTTACCCGTACTTTGTTTTTGCGGACCGATAATAATAGAGTCAAACCTTCCTTTGATTAGGGATTCCAAAGGTAACTTGGAACACCCAAAAAATCAATTCCAAGTGGCGACTCTGTAAATAAAATAATTCCTATTTAAGTTTGTCACTTTAATTGGAAAAACTCTTTAACCCACCCACAATCCATAACACATACCTTTTTGCGGGGGTAGAAAAAAGGGTGTGATAGCTCTGGCGACTCTGCTGGAGAACAACCAGAATTCGAGCGTGTACATGTTGACTTTTATTTGGTTTTATTAATTTTGTATATACTATGATTTATTTAGGCATAATGTGCTACTTGTTTTCTTTTTACTGCTTTGATATTTTTGAACTGTACATATAAATTATCTTCTCACGCACCCCCTCTGAGTCTTTTTGAAATTAAAACTGGGTATTTGCTTGACATAGCCCGCTTTTTTTGAGATAATCGAGGTGTTTGTCACTCGGTGAAGGATTTTAGTCACACCTATTTTAGGCGGGGAGCACCACCAGTTAAGCCGAAAAGCAATGCTACCGGTACACTGACCCTCGTCGGCTTGAGTTGTCCGCTCGAGCAAGCCAGTTTAGATACTTTCTCCAATAAGATTTAAACCTGGAAGAACAAAACTCATGCCAAATATCCCTTGTGTAAGCACGTGATTTTTGCCCTATATGAGAAATACTCCCAAAAATTCAAAATAAAATAGTTTTGGGTTGTGTGTGATTTTTGTGGATTTTGTGTTATTTTTCTTTTATTGTTTGTATTTATCTGTGCGCGTTTGTTTGTTTAAATGAATGAAAATACAAAAATATGTTGCATTTGCATTTAGGATTTAATTCTACAATCAGGAGTAATTAAGTTTGTTTTACAAAAATAAAAAATCACAAAAATATGTATTTTTGCATTTTTTTTACCTTTTAATGTCCAAATTTTGTGATTTTATTTTAATTGATGTTTAAATTTGTGTGATTATTATTATTAGGAGTTGATTAGTATTTTAAGTTAATTTTAGTTTTATTAATTTAATTTAGGATCTTTAAGTTTAATTTTGGAGCAAATAAACGAAAAGAGAGCAAAAAATAGAAGGAAATTCGGATTGGGCCATCTTTTGAATTAAACAAACTTGGCCCAAATATATCACAAACCCAACCCAAAACCCACCAGGTTGACCCGACCCGCCCCAGCACATAACCAAACCCTCCTCTCTCATTTTTCATTACACACCCTAAACACAAAAACCCTAAACATCCCCCCCCTCCTCTCTTCATCTTCTTCACCCTCAAACCCTAGGAGCTCCCTCGCCATCCATGGTTGCCCTTCCCCTTCCAGTTGACCAGCCCTACAACCTCCTGTCGACCACCAGCCATCCATGGTTGCCCTCCACCTCCACCGTTAACCACCAAAAAAACCAGCCCGTTAACCACCCAAACGACCAACAACCATCCAAGCCAAACGACCACCAGTCGTCGACCAGCCATTTCTGCCCGTCACCAGCCCCAAACAACCAGCCTGCTTCGTCAATCCAGCAGCTCCAGCAGCGACCAGAAGCCCGTCTCCAGCCTCACGTCCAAACGTCAACTTCTGCTTCACGGCAAAGCACATCGACCAACAACCTCACGATTTGAGTCCATGTTGGAACTCGCCCGTGTTCTTTCGAGGTCTGATTGAGGTCGTTGTTCAAAGATTCGAGTCTGGGCGGATTTGGTTTCCGTCAAGTTCGTCACTGTCCAAATTTTTGGAGTTAGACATCTTCAGATTCAAAAAAGAAAAAAAATTTACTTGGCGTTAAGGTTCATTTCTATCCCATCGTTCTTTTATTTATCGTGGAATATATGGGTTCATTCTTGATAAAATCTTCGCATGAAGTATCCTACTGCATATTCGTTGAAATTATATGTGTGTACGTTTTGACGACTTTTTCTGTTGTTTTTAGTTCAGTTTGTCTTCATTCATTTGTTCTTGTTTAGTTTAATATAGAAGTGTGTTAGTTTAATCACTTGAATCCATCATCTTGGTTGTAATGTTGTTGGTTTTAATTTGGAGTTCAATTAATGTTGAGTTTACTGATTTGAATTTACTTGTTTGTTCTGTTAAGTTTGTTTCTGATGTGAATCTGACTTTGTTGAAGTGATTCTTAAATATTGTTGATTATGAGTTTGTTCATGAGATTAATTGTTGAATTTGATTAGGAATTTGGTTATAGCTGTAGTGATTTGGTATTTTTAGGAACCAGTTTTGGTCGTTTTATAATTTTGGTACAGATTGAAGGGATGGGGGTAGAATAGTAATTTCAATAATTTCAGGGGTAATACGGGATTGACAACTTGTTGAATTATTTATGTTGAGTGCTTTGTCCACTAGATACAAAAGTATGATTAAAATATTATAGTGGGGAATAAGACACATGGTAGTGGGGAATAAGGCATTTATTTAATTAAAAGTGCGGAATAAGACATAATGGTATTAAAAGAATTGATTAAATACACCTACCCATGCTTTGAATTAAAAATGAATTAGACATATAGTAGTGGGATTACGGGGATCAAGAAGATGGGACTTTTCCTTATTTGTTTAATTGTTTAAAGTGGTCTGTTTTTTTGGAGATAAATAACGCAGACTTGGACAGAATTAGGGGGGATTTGAAAAAAAAGAGGAGGATTAAAAAGAAAAAGCTTTTTGAAATCATCTTTGGGAGGTTACAACCCTTAGGACAAACCTAGACAACATTAAATAAGATATTATGACTGAAAGGACTGGACAAAAATGGAAAGGTTTGAGTTACAAGACAATATCGGGGTTATACCCTGAAATAGCCCGGACAACAGAAATGACAATAAAATAAACCACCAAAACTCCTCCCAATTACCAAGCATGACATCCTAGCTACCAACTTCTGCTTATTGGTTTTTCCTTGGAACATGGTCTCACTATCACGGATCGGGCTTCTTAATTTCCCCCTCCCTTGTGTACCAATTCGATCATATGGGTCTCACGGTGAGCTGGCAACGGATTCTGATTAATGTTTGGCGCCTCTAGGGCCCGATCTTCAATTAGACGAGAGTCGATAAATCCTTGAATGGTCATTTTCAACTTCCAACACTTTTCCGTGTCGTGCCCAGGTGCTCCTGAACAGTATTCACAATTCACCGAGTGATCAAGATTTCTCGGAAGAGGGTTAGGCAACTTAGCTTCGACTGGATTCATCAGTCCTAACTGCCTCAGTCGGTGGAACAAACTGGTGTAAGACTCTCCTAATTGAGTGAAAGTCTTTTTCTTCTACGTCCTGTTATTCTTGAAGTTTTGATTCGGACGGAAACATGTACCCGCGGGGTTCCTGTGCGATCTTGGAAGTGGATAGACATTTTGTGGAGCTGGGTATTTGCTAAGTGAAGTATGTCTTCAGGAGTCTGGTAGAGAGACATAATGGCCTGGGGAATTACAAGGATATCCACAGGATTGATATAGAGACTGCGGGCATTTAGCCAGGACGACCACTGGACCTTGTCGTTGGGAAGGTTCAACAACATCTTTTCTTTTCATAGGAAGGTTATGCCGAACAACTTGCTC
>MU685075.1:4268-21012 GCA_026770625.1 Nicotiana glauca | reverse complement strand
CAAGGTTCGGGTAAGGACATCATCGGAGAAACCAGGCGGTGGCGGTATGGGTGCCTTCCCAGCCATCCATGCCTGATACATGTCCGCCACGTGTTGTCTCAGCATCTTTACCTCTTCTACCAATCCATTATCCTATTCGACCAGCTGCTTTCTGGCACCAGTATCAGCTAACTCAGTTTTGTTGTTTTTTGTCATTATCCTTTGACTTTGTATTGCATGCAAGGGAACCACAACTAAACACCTCAACTTTCACTATAATTCAAAACAAGACATGTTAGAATGGACTCAGTCGGTCCTTATTATTAACAACATTTTTTTCGTGGACTCAATCAGTCCTTATTATTATCAAAACTTTTCACTTTTCTTTTTTCTTTTTTCTTTTTTCTTTTTTCTTTCGTTTTTTAATCATTTTTTCATTTTTCATTTTTTTTGTGTTGTGGTCGAATCTTATCGAGATTGCCTACGTATCATGACCCCGCATGAATCAGACCGTGCGTAGTTCGGACAGATAAAAGGCAAACAACAATAAAATATTTTTTTTCAAGTTTTTCATAATAAAAACAAACTTTGATTTAAAACAAAAATTGAAAAGCCGACCAAACTAACAAGCATACAGATCCGAAATTCGAACAACCCACTTACTCTAAGAAATACAAACTTAAAGACAAACTGACAAATTTCTTCTCTATCTGCCAATTTCAACCAAATGGCTATTTTTGCAAACGTGGCCCCTTCCCATTTTCTCACGAATTTTGAGGCCGCGGAGGATTTATTCTATGATACTTTTACAAACTTGTCTGTTCTTTTACGAAAATGACCTTTCGACAACTGAAAGATACTCTAAGGCTATCTCGGCAAGAACGGTTTAATACACTGCCGAAACTGGCTTGACTTATTTTGACCCAAAAATCACAAAGGCATTCACTTGCCCACTGACTCTTTTTTTTTCTTTTTTCTTTTTTTAAAAAAATAATAATAAAAGACCCGGTTTTGCAAACGCGGCCTTTCAGCACCTTAGGGACGAAGATTTTAAGGCTGCGTTAGCCAACAGGCTAAAATCCTAAACAATGATTAATTGTGGCCGTTAATGGAAAGTTAGCCTTCCGGCGTCCCTTTCGGGAACATTCGGCTATTTCCGGCAAAAACAACATCACTGACTTATTTATGACTATTTTTTCTTGTTTTTTTTTTCAAAATTAGAAAGCCTGATATTACAAACATGACCTTTCAGCGCCTCTGGGGACAAAGATTCTAAGGCTGTGTGGGTCAGCCGACCGAAATCTAAAAAATAACCCAAAAGTGGCTGTTTATGCAAAGTCAGCCTTCCGGCATCCCTTTCGGGAACATTCGGCTATTTTTGACAAACGGCATCACCTAATTTATTCAAGGCTCTTTTTCTTGTTTTCTAAATTAAAATAAATGACCCGGTATTGCAAACACTTCCTTTTAGCGCCTCGGGGACGAAGATTTTAAGGCTGTGAAGGTCAAAAATCAAAACCTGACCCAAAGCGGTCATTCATGCAAAGTTAGCCTTCCAGCGTCCCTTTCGGGAACATTCGGCTGTATTTGCTAAGGACGGCATCACCCGACTTATTTAGAATTTGACATTTTTTGACTATTTTTGTAAAAGGGGAGATTGGACCCGATGAGGGTTGCCTACGTATCTCACATCCGGTGAGAATCAAACCAGCGTAGTTCTTCCAAATAAAACAAACTATATTTGAAAACGAAACACTTTTTTTTTCTTCAAATAATTGGCGAATAAAACGAATTATTTTTTTTTATTTTCAAACACAAACTATTTTTGAAAACTAAACCACATTTTTTCCTTTATTGGCAAATGAAGTAGAATATTTTTTAAAAACATTTTTTTTCTAGTGGAAAATAAACAAACTATTTTAAACTATAAAACTTTTTCTTCTATTGTTTTTTTTTCAAATAAGTTAAACTAAAAAAAAACACATTTTCCTTTTCGTTTCCTAAGAGTTTCGACACTACTTGGATATTGGTTTTATTTTTCTTAAAAAAAAAAGTTTATCTCCCTGCACTGCTATTTTTTTTTTTCACAATTTCCCAGTATTTCCGATTTTCAGAAGGCGGTCAGCATGCAAGTCTGAAGCAAATAAATGCGTAAAACAAACAGGATGCAACAGGATGGTCTTTTTCCATTTCAGGTTGCCTGTCCTAGATGGACACAACCCCTGTGTTGAGTCCCCTAAGTCGAATGCAACATGATGCAAATAAGCATTCCTACTAGGGATCCGGCATGAGGTTTTGTTATACTAGGTTTATCCTGGGTGTTTGTTCTAGACCTGGCTTACCCGAGTGGACAACTCGAGCCGAGGATGGGAACTGCGTACCGGTAACCAAAAGATCATCCGGCTTTGCAACTCCTCTGAATCCTCGTTCTATTTTGGGATATGACATTAACAGAAAGAAGTCATGACCAGCGTGCACTCCTCGGAGGTAAGGAGAGAAGGTTTCGGCACAGTTTATATATACAGTTCAAACAATATCAAAAGCGGTAAAGCATTTAGCACATATAGCATGAAACATGTAAAAATCAGAGAATATACACTCTAAATACAACAAATATACCAAGCTCGAATTCTTGAACCCTGAACCAAAGTTCTGGGTTACGAGATTCCCCAGTGGAGTCGCCAGAGCTGTCGCACCTCCTTTTGGCGCTACCGCACCTACCCCGAGGGATAGTGTACAAGGGAGTTTTTCCATTTTAAGCGACATTAATCGAATCGGGATTATTTATTTATTTAGAGTCGCCACTTGGGATAATTTATTTGGCTTTTGGTGTCCCAAGTCACCGATTTATCTTGAATCCCAATTCGAGGAAAATATTCGACTTTCCAAATGAAATCTGCGAACCAGAAATTCTAAGTAAGGAATTCTGTTGAACCGAGGGAATGTGTTAGACACCCCCGGATCCCGTGGTTCTAGCACAGTCGTTTAAATTTGTTGTAATGGTTAAATATCTGATCTTAATACATGTTATAACTTATGTGCTAATTTTAACTTTTAACCGCTTTTAATATTATTATTATTATTTTTAACAAAGAATTGCAACGTTGTAAAAATGTATCTCGAACCGCGTCACATCAATGTACCGGTGGTTATCGACACATTTCGACTCCGTTGAGATTTGGATTTGAGTCACATAAATGTGCACCCGAGTTTAGGGAGATAACGTTATTAAAACACGCGCCTAAAGAGTCTAACGCGTTATTATTTTTTGGAAAAAAAACCGTGAAATTCACTAAGCGGCCGATCCCGAGGTCTAAGTATTTTTAATATATACATTTATGAGGGCCCCACAATTTGTGTATTTTATTTGGCGAGGCTCATCTCGTTTATTTTAAAAGGACGATCCTAAAGTGACTACATTTTTTTTCTATTTTTTGTTCGTCTCTAAAAATGAAAGGAGAAAAAGTTCTAATTGCTTTACATGCTTGTTAAATGGCAGATTATTTCGCGTCTTATTCTATAAGCGAATATTACTAAAGCTGAAATTATAAATAGCATACGAGATTGAAAAAATATTAAAATAAACTAACCATTCTTTAATTAAACTAATATTTTAGATTATTGAGACTCATGGAACTAACAGCTAGGAAATGTTATCAACATGGATTTGAACATTGGCCTATATATTGCCTAATGGAATCAAACGCCGGCTTATTTAAATCTACCTTGAATATAAAAGAAAACTAGAGATAAAATATAAGCAGCTAATCCATTAACTATTTGTTCGTTCTACGAATTGATTAACTACATTACATATACAACTGACGACTACAGATTGCGATTTTAAACAAATAAAATTTCAGTTAGGCATAAAAACTACACCATGCATTCTTATTGAGTCATAAAAACTAGATTTTACAAATATTTATCACATATCTATTAAACTACAGATACAACACTTAATTCATCAATCACCCTAGCATTTCATTTCATTTTTACATCTCACAGCTACATCAGTGTTGATTCGAAAGTGTACCTGGTATTGGAAAAAGAAGAAGGAACAGGATTGATCAGCAGGGTAATAACAGTACAGCAACAGCAACAAACAGCAGTAGATGAAACCCAGTAGAATAAATCCCAGAAAAATAGTGGCAATTTCAAATATACCAAACAGCAACACCAACATAAGAAAACCAAGTATGAAACCAGAAACACCAACAGTAGCAAACCAGTACTGATTTTCAATAGCAAAAGAGACCTCACTTTTTCAGTTTTTTAACCCTCAAACACTCTCTTAAAAATGATATCTTTTAACTGATTGTTTCTTGATTGTTTCTTTATCAAAGACTTCTGTTGTTCTCCAATGTGACCATCTACAATCAAGAGTAATTAAGTGTGTTTTACAAAAATGGAAAATCACAAAAATATGTATTTTTGCATTTTTTACCTTTTAATGTCCAAATTTTGTGATTTTATTTTAGTTGATGTTTAAATTTGTGTGATTATTATTATTAGGAGTTGATTAGTGTTTTAAGTTAATTATTATGGGACTATCCGCCCTCAAATAGGATATTTTGGGACTATCCGCCCTCAAATAGGATATTTTGGGAGTATCCGCCCTCAAATAGGATATTGAATTGAATCCTTCCTCAAAAGGACGTTTAATTTATTTCGACCCGAGTGGTCCTGCTTGCATAAACATTGCCAAATATATATTTCATAAATTATTGCCAAATGCATTTTATTTTAAAAGTTGTTAATGAAGTCAGGAGCCCGCCTAAAGAAAGGAGAGGCAATTTAAAGTTTCTGTTGGAATCCGGAGCCCGCCCGCATAATAGAGGAATACATTTCAAGTTGAAGTCAGTAAAGCGGAGGATTACAACAAAATCCCCAACATGAGTTCAAGCTCGGCAATCAAGAAAAGCCGACAATGTCAAGACAGGAATAATGAAACATCAAAGGAAGCAAGTCAACAAAAAGGCAAGGCGAGAAGAGCAAGCCTGTAGATCTAGATAAGATTTTGTAATTCACAGACTAGTTTAGTCTAGCTTCTTATTTTCTGTTTAACACGGTGTAATAAGGAGATCGATAAACAGTAGCAACAACAGTAACAACAGTAACAGCAAGAGCACAGCTTATGGTAGTCCCAACTACCAAAACTTCCCGAACTACATTGACCTGATTCCCTTTTAGTCGGGGATATGTAGGAGACCTTTTGAAGCAAAGGTTCGGTCAAATCTTTTCAAAAATGCTTCACACGGAGTACTCAAACGGGCAAAAATCGCTCGCTCACTTTATCTTTGCACGAAAGCACTTCGTGTTTTCGGACAAAGAGGGGCAGCTGTAAGCACGTGATTTTTGCCCTATATGAGAAATACTCCCAAAAATTCAAAATAAAATAGTTTTGGGTTGTGTGTGATTTTTGTGGATTTTGTGTTATTTTTCTTTTATTGCTTGTATTTGTCTGTGCGCGTTTGTTTGTTTAAATTAATAAAAATACAAAAATATGTCGCATTTGCATTTAGGATTTAATTCTACAATTAGGAGTAATTAAGTTTGTTTTACAAAAATAAAAAATCACAAAAATATGTATTTTTGCATTTTTTACCTTTTAATGTCCAAATTTTGTGATTTTATTTTAATTGATGTTTAAATTTGTGTGATTATTATTATTAGGAGTTGACTAGTGTTTTAAGTTAATTTTAGTTTTATTAAATTAATTTAGGATCTTTAAGTTTAATTTTGGAGCAAATAAACAAAAAGAGAGCAAAAAATAGAAGGAAATTCGGATTGGGCCATCTTTTAAATTAAACAAACTTGGCCCAAATATATCACAAACCCAACCCAAAACCCACCGGGTCGACCCGACCCGCCCCAGCACATAACCAAACCCCCTCTCTCATTTTTCATTACACACCCTAAACACAAAAACCCTAAACATCTGCCCCCCATCCTCTCTTCATCTTCTTAACCCTCAAACCCTAGGAGCTCCTTCGCCATCCATGGCTGCCCTTCCCCTTCCAGTTGACCAGCCCTACAACCTCCAGTTGACCACCAGCCATCCATGGCTGCCCTCCACCTCCACCGTTAACCACCAAAAATCCAGCCCGTTAACCACCCAAACGACCAGCAACCATCCAAGACAAACGACCACCAGTCATCGACCAGCCATTTCTGCCCGCCACCAGCCCCAAACAACCAGCCTGCTTCATCAATCCAGCAGCTCCAGCAGCGACCAGAAGCCCGTCTCCAGTCTCACTTCCAAACGTCAACTTCTGCTTCACGGCAAAGCACATCGACCAACAACCTCACGATTTGAGTCCATGTTGGAACTCGCCCGCGTTCTTTCGAGGTCTGTTTGAGGTCGTTGTTCAAAGATTCGAGTCCGGGCAGATTTGGTTTCCGTCAAGTTTGTCACTGTCCAAATTTTTGGAGTTAGACATCTTCAGATTCAAAAAAGAAAAAAAATTTTACTTGGCGTGAAGGTTTATTTCTATCCCATCGTTCTTTTATTTATCGTGGAATATATGGGTTCATTCTTGATAAAATCTTCGCAGGAAGTATCCTACTGCATATTCGTTGAAATTATATGTGTGTACGTTTTGACGACTTTTTTTATTGTTTTTAGTTCAGTTTGTCTTCATTCATTTGTTCTTGTTTAGTTTAATATAGAAGTGTGTTAGTTTAATCACTTGAATCCTTCATCTTGGTTGTAATGCTGTTGGTTTTAATTTGGAGTTCAATTGATGTTGAGTTTACTGATTTGAATCTACTTGTTTGTTCTGTTAAGTTTGTTTCTGATGTGAATCTGACTTTGTTGAAGTGATTCTTAAATATTGTTGATTATGAGTTTGTTCATGAGATTAATTGTTGAATTTGATTAGGAATTTGGTTATAGCTGTAGTGATTTGGTGTTTTTAGGAACCAGTTTTGGTCGTTTGATAATTTTGGTACAGATTGAAGGGATGGGGGTAGAATAGTAATTTCAATAATTTTAGGGGTAATACGGGAATTGATAACTTGTTGAATTTTTTATGTTGAGTGCTTTGTCCACTAGATACAAAAGTATGATTAAAATATTATAGTGGGGAATAAGATACATGGTAGTGGGGAATAAGGCATTTATTTAATTAAAAGTGGGGAATAAGACATAATGGTGTTAAATGAATTAATTAAATACACCTACCCATGCTTTGAATTAAAAATGAATTAGACATATAGTAGTGGGATTACGGGGCTCAAGAAGATGTGACTTTTCCTTATTTATTTAATTGTTTAAAGTGGTCTATTTTTTTGGAGATAAATAACGCAGACTTGGACAGAATTAGGGGGGCTTTGAAAATAAAGAGGGGGATTAAAAAGAAAAAGATTTTTGAAATCATCTTTGGGAGGTCACATTGGAGAATAGTAGAAGTCTTTGATAAAGAAACAATCAAGAAACAATCAGTTAAAAGATATCATTTTTAAGAGAGTGTTTGAGAGTTAAAAAACTGAGAAAGTGAGGTCTCTTTTGCTATTGAAAATAAGTACTGGTTTGCTACTGTTGGTGTTTCTGGTTTCATACTTGGTTTTCTGGTGTTTGTGTTGCTGTTTGGTATATTTGAAATTTCCACTGTTTTTCTGGGATTTATTCTACTGGGTTTCATCTACTGCTGTTTGTTGCTGTTGCTGTACTGTTATTGCCCTGCTGATCAATCCTGTTTCTTCTTCTTTTTCCAATACCAGGTACACTTTCGAATCAACACTGATGTAGCTATGAGATGTAAAAGTGAAATAAAATGCTAGGGTGATTGATGAATTAAGTGTTGTATCTGTAGTTTAATAGATATGTGATAATTATTTGTAAAATCTAGATTTTATGACCCAATAAGAATGCATGGTGTAGTTTTTATGCCTAACTGAAATTCTATTTGTTTAAAATCGCAATCTGTAGTCGTCAGTTGTATATGTAATGTAGTTAGTTAATCAATTCATAGAACGAACAAATAGTTAATGGATTAGCTGCTTATATTTTATCTCTAGTTTTCTTTTATATTCAAGGTAGATTTAAATGAGCCGGCGTTTGATTCCATTAGGCAATATATAGGACAATGTTCGAATCCATGTTGATAACATTTCCTAGCCGTTAGTTCCATGAGTCTCAATCATCTAAAATGTTAGTTTAATTAAAGAATGATTAGTTTGTTTTAATATTTTTTCAATCTCGTATGCTATTTATAATTTCAGCTTTAGTAATATTCGCTTATAGAATAAGGCGCGAAATAATCTGCCATTTAACAAGCATGTAAAGCAATTAAAACTTTTTCTCCTTTCATTTTTAGAGACGAACAAAAAATAGAAAAAAATGTAGTCACTTTAGGATCGTCCTTTTAAAATAAACGAGACGAGCCTCGCCAAATAAAATGCACAAACTGCGGGGCCCTCATAAATGTATATATTAAAAATACTTAGACTTCGGGATCGGCCGCTTAGTGAATTTTACAATTTTTTTTTCCAAAAAATAATAACGCGTTAGACTCTTTAGGCGCGTATTTTAATAACGTTATCTCCCTAAACTTGGGTGCACATTTATGTGACTCAAATCCAAATCTCAACGGAGTCGAAATGTGTCGATAACCACGGGTACATTGATGTGACGCGGTTCGAGATACATTTTCACAACGTTGCAATTCTTTGTTAAAAATAATAACAATAATATTAAAAGCGGTTAAAAGTTAAAATTAGCACATAAGTTATAACATGTATTAAGATCAGATATTTAACCATTACAACAAATTTAAGCGACCGTGCTAGAACCACGGGATCCGGGGGTGCCTAACACCTTCCCTCGGGTCAACAGAATTCCTTACTTAGAATTTCTGGTTCGCAGACTTCATTTGGAAAGTCGAATATTTTCCTCGAATTGGGATTCAAGATAAATCGGTGACTTGGGAAACCAAAAGCCAAATAAATTATCCCAAGTGGCGACTCTAAATAAATAAATAATCTCGATTCGATTAATGTCGCTTAAAATAGAAAAACTCCATTGTACACTATCCTCTGGGTAGGTGCGGTAGCGCCAAAAGGAGGTGCGACGCCTTGTAGGTTCGCTTTATCTGCATCTCGTACATTTGACTTAGCGAGAAACTCGGCACAGGAACCGGGTCCGTATAAGACAGATATCCTCTTCGAGACCATCATATTCACGTATGTGCTACTTGATACATCATTTGGAAGGCTTACTTGCATTGTTAACTACGCGGGTTTGATTCTCACCGGATGTGAGATACGTAGGCAACCTCCATCGGGTTTAGCCCACATTTTTCAAAAAATGGGAGCATAAAATTCTGCATGTGCATAAAATTTTCAAAAAAAAAAGAACTTATTTTTGTCACCTTTTTACTGTCTTGCCCTCATGTTCCGGCTATTTTGGCAAGACAACCTTAAAATCTTCCTAGGAAGTGCTGAAGGGCCATTTTTTTGTAAAAATAGTTACTTTATCCATATTTATTCACCTTTTATCATTTTGCCCTTATGCCTGACCATTTTTGTCGAAGCAGCTTTAAACCTTTGCGAAAGTACCGAAGGCTATTTTTGCAAAAGTAGCCATTTTTATCTATTTTTGTCTGGTTATATTTGTTGAGACAACTTTTGAACCCCTCTCGGAATAGCAAAGGGTCATTTTCGTAAAAATAATTTTTTTATTCATTATTTTGTCTATTTTTTCTGTGTTTGGCTGTTCTTGCCGAGACATCCTTTATGCTTTCTATAGAAGTATCATAGGGCCATCTTTGGAATAATAGCCATTTTTTCCGCTTTTGTCATCTCAACTTTTGTGTCTGGTAATTTAAAATATATATATATATATATCGAGTCCTAAGTTGGCCAAAAAAAATAAAAAATAATTAATGATCATAATTTGCATATAGTTTAGGTAAGTCCTAATCCTTTTTATCTTATTCTTAGGATCATCATGAGTTCTCCACAAAGAAGCAGTCAGAAACGGGTAAGGGACGAGACACCTCATATGTACTTGATTAGAGATAAGACCCCAAGTAGTATCTGTAATTGGTGGGCTAGTTTTGCTATATGGGAATAGAATCGAGTATTTAAGCACCTCAAGTTCCTCACAAACATCATGGAAATTAAGCCTAATAGAGATTTAATCGAGGCTCTAGGGGGGTTTTGGGACCCCGCGAACAATGTCTTCAGGTTCAAAGATTGTGAAATGACGCCCACATTGGAAGAATTAGGTGGGTTCACCGGATTGGGGAGAGACCTTCGTGGGAAAAAGCCTGTTGCTCCAAGAAAAGTTGGTGTGAACAACTTTTTAAAGAAATTATGCCTCCGTCGAATTCCAATGGTTTTCTTAAACGAAGGTTGGGTTGCACTGGAATATCTCTATGACATGTTTGGGGACGAGAAAGGGTTTGAAAATTTCTTGGGCATATAATTCGTCAACCAGTTAAGTTACGACGCTTGGAGGGAGTTGAGAATCTTCACATTCATGATATCATTTCTAGGGAGCATGGTCTTTCCAGAGCGTAGTGGGCGCATCAAAATTCGATTGGTTTCAGTAGTCTCATATTTGTAAAGTAGCGAGGATCATACCATTCTTCCCATGATTTTGGGAGATATTTTTTGAGCTTTGACCCGATGCCAAGAGGGTGAAGATTACTTCGAGGGATGCAACATTCTGCTGCAGATGTGGTTCGTAGAGCACCTTTATCATCATCCAATATTAATAAATTTCAATGAAAACTGGCTGAATTACATTGGATGTCACCCAGGCAGGGTCGCAAGTTGTAATCTTCCGGAGGGGGTGAGGGCCTGGCAGAAATTACTAATTGGTTCATTGAATGTGGATAGAATCACTTGGAAATATTATTGGTTCCCTTCTGCTAGTGTCATTCATATGTCGACGTATCGCCCGTTCTTCATACTCATGGGTTTCAGAGGTTTCCAACCCTACACGCCCCTACGTGTCATGTTCTAGCTAGGGAGAGGCCCCTGATTGAGGACATGCATCCATTTATGTGGGAATTCAAGGGAGAGGAACCTCCAAGGGAGTCTTATGCACAAAAGGTTTGGTTTGGTGGTCGATTTTTTGATTTGGACGAGATGGTAGCTGATCGTCAACGTGGGGAGGTAAGTCTCGCATACCTTGAGTGGTTTCACAACCAGGATATCCCCGAGCAAAGGCCAGAAAGATCCATACGTCATGCAGTTGATTGGGAGGAGGATATCGAGACCAGAGTTAGAGAAACCAAAAGGGAAGTCGTACAAGAGTTCCAATCTCGTATTGACATTTTACAAAAAGATAAGGGCATTGTGGAGACAGCCATGGATATACAACAGGCTGATTTTGAGCGGGAAAAGGCTCAGTGGGCACGAGAGAAACAAGCACTCAAAGACCAAACTCAAAAGAAGAACATAGTCCCAACCGCTCAGCAATAAGAAGAGAGAGAAACCCAGTTCAGGGTAGTCCGTGATCACAAGCGTAGAGGTTTTGCTCCGTTAATCCAAGGTTTGAGGAATCAGATAGGGGAGTTAAGTCAAGCAAGGAGACCTAGATAATAGAGTTTGAAATAGAAAGACATCACTACCAGAGTATGATCAATCGGTTGGAGGGGGAGTTACAAGAAAATCGGTGCCAGAAAGATATGGCCTTGGACCGCGAGTATGATGCGCTGGATCTAGCTGAGACCCGTGGTCAGCAAAATCAAGTGTTGCATGTGGCTCAGGAATACATTAAGGGAAAGATCCTCGAGGTAGCCACATATACCTCAAGAGTATGCAGGAGTTGCCAGGGAATGACGCCCGGGCAGTTTGCAAAAGTATCATTGAACGTTGCTCGTCAAATATCTGCAGATTTGGAAAGGATATACCGCAATGTTGGGAGTCAGCCGCAGGATCAAGAGCCTGGATTACAATGATGCTGGTGGATTCTACTACAGAGATCAAAGTCTTCTTTTAGTTACCAGTCCTTTTCATTATGCTTTTGTTGTTTTGAGTCTGTAAAAGCCTTTTGGTGTTTTGAGTCTTGTTGTTTTGCCTTTTATCCTAAAAAGTGTGTTTGAGTCGGGTTTGGTCTTGTTTATCTTTATGTAACTCTTTCTTTTCGAGTCTTGTATCAAAAACATATATGTTGAAAATCAGTGAAAAAGATTTTTATTTAGAAAAATTCTAAAATGAACCAAAAAATGTTTATTTTGTTAAAAAAAAGGTCATGTACCTGAACTATGTAATGATCTGATTCATGTGGCGACATCATACGTAGGCAACCCACAAAAGATTCAATCAAATATTTTTAGTGACTTTAAAGTAAGGGATCAAAATAAAGCAAAGTGAAAAAAAATGAAAAAAAAAGAGAGAGAAGGAAATAAAAGTGTTAATAAGCAACAAGTTGATAAGCCGGAATGAAACATGAAGCCTTCCAAAAGCATGTTATAGATGGTGATATTTTCAGGAGCATAGCATATCTACGTGTGATTCCTATCTGTAAATTGCTTAACCCTAACTCGTTTGTTACCTCTTATATAGTAAGCTTAAGGTGGTTGGTTTGTGGTGAAACTGGCAACACATCATTACTTCACAAGATCTAAGGGAGCAGTGGTAATGGATAACAGTGATGAAATTGAGTTGGTCAATGACAATCCGCAGGGTCAATCAGTTGAGCAAGCGTCGGAGGAGATAAGAAAATTGAGAGAGCAACTGTCAGATGTATATCAAGCTTGGGTCTCCGGTCGACCTCCACCCCAGGGTCCTTCCGAGGGAACTTCCACCATACCCCAGACTACTCAAACACCGCTCCATACAACGAGCGATCACATTCTACCACCAGGGTATTTGCCAAACAATAGCCTCCATGCTGCCCCCAGTACCTCTAACATGCGACCTCCAGTCACACCCATCAGGAACACCCCTCTCTTCGTGTTTGGCGCACCGGTATATACAATCCTGCCATCACTTTCTGTGACGAGGACAAATAATAAGCCACCATCTCATGCTTATGATGGCCAATACTATTCTCCAAATATGGCTTTCAGGGTCTCAGCTCCATACGATCAGACTCCACAATACGAGTCACCAGTGGAAAATGAAAAGCCCGCCACGACGGTTGAGCCGGATAAGATGGCCAGGAAAATGAAAAGTCTTGAACAGAATATAAAGAATATACAGGGACTGTGTGGTCACAAAAGTGGTTCATTCAGTGATCTATGTATGTTCCCTCACATCCATTTTCCACAAGGGTTCAAGACTCCAAATTTTGAGAAATATGATGGACACACCGACCCTATCGCTCACTTGAAAAGGTACTGCAACTAGCTGAGGGGTGCAGGAGGAAAGGAGGAGCTGCTGATGGCTTACTTTGGGGAAAGCCTTGTGGGTGTAGCTAATGCTGCACTGTGGACCGGGCCCAGCCCGGGACTGGACCAGGACCGCAGGCCAAATGGGCCTATTGGGCCGGTCTCGGTGGGTCGGTCCCAAATGGTGCGCAAGGCCCGTGGTGGGCCGGTCTAGTTCAAGAAGCCCACGAGCCCGGGACCGCTAATCCCAGGACCGGCAGGCGGGCCTGGGGCCGGTTCAACCGGGCCTAACGACTATAATTTTTAAAAAAAAATTAAAATGACCAACGGTCAGATTTTAAAATCTAGCCATTGGTCTTCAAAAATTAGCCGTTTTCAAGTTTAAAAAATAATCATTTGGCCTTATTTTAACCCCAAACTTTATATAATTACACTTTATTTCAATTCTCAACTATAAATACCTCCTCATTCTTTTATTTTTACTCACCAATTCATCAATCTCTCTCAATCTATATCTAATTTCTCTTCTATAATTGCTTATTTTATTATTGCAAATTCGTGAAAAATTGTGAAGTTGGTGAATTGAAGTATTCAAGTCTTCAAGTCTTCAACGATTTTCAATTTTCAAGAAGTTGTTCGGCAATTCGGTAAACTCGTTCTAACTCTTAAGTTTTAAGAATATATTGTTGTATGTTTTAGTTTGCATAATTGTAATTAATATGGCATTTTCTTTGAAAAAATATTTGGTGGTAAGGGAAAAGCTAAAATTTTGGTGAAAGTAGTCGCCAACCTACTACCTTTCCCCCGGCTCCCTGACCCAGACCCGTTACCCGTCCTGCTGCTCCTATTATTCTTGATAGTGATAACCCTTATTTTCAATTTTCTGATTGTGAATTTTGCCATAATGTTGCACGAGGTGAACAATTAACTGATGAAGTTATGAATGCTCTTTATCCTAATAAAACTATTTTTGAAAATGATGATGAAAATGATGATGTAGATGGAACCCAACCGTATTTAGATGATACACCTACTAGTCCTGTTAATAACCCAACTGATGCCCCGCCTGACCCACCTGTAGAAACCCCTACTTTTAATAGACAACCTTCTAAACGCCTCGAAACATCAATTGTTTGGAATTTTTTTACTCAAGTAAGAGAACAAAATAAGGCTAAGTGTAAAACTTGTGAGAAATTGCTGGCGCATAATATACTGGAGACCGTAGCGGTACGGGTAATTTGGCTAGGCACATACAAACACACCCTAGAGAAAAAGTTAAATATTTACGAATGAAAGCACAGCAAGAGGGGACAACTGTAGATACTGCGGTTAATCCTAGTACAGGTTCAAATCTAGTTCAACCAGGAATTAACACTGTGACCGGTGGTATTTTATATTACGATCCTAATAAAGATCGTGAAGAATTAGCAAAGATGGTTACCGTTATGTGCTTACCCTATACTTTTCCTTCTAACCCTAACTTTGTGCATTATATTAGAAAAGTTTTTAATCCTACTTATAAAGATTGGCCTCGCGCAACCGTAAAGAGCGATATTTATAAATATACACATGAATATAAATAATATTTGCGGTATTTATTTATTCATACAACTAATCGGATTGCTATTACTACTGATATTGGTAGAAGTAATAATGATTATGATTATCTAACTGTTACAAGTCATTGGATAGATGAGGAGTGGATAATGCAAAAATATATTATTGCTTATAGAATAATTAATTCACATCACACAGGTAAGTTTATTGCTAACACTGTTGCAGATATCTCTAGATATTTTTGCATTAGAGATAAAATAATGACAATTTCTATGGATAATGCTTCTAGTAACACTAGTGCTATAGGTATACTTACAACAACACTAAATCTTGCATTTAGTAATTATTTCCATGTGAGATGTATTTGTCATATTTACCATTTAATTGTCGGTGATGGTATGAGAATTTTAAATTTAGAAATTAAAAAGGTTAGAATGGCTCTTAATTGGATTTTTTATTCAAACCGTAGAAGTAGACTTAGAGAGTATTTTCAAAAATGTGATGAATTTGGCCTTAGAGAAAGAAAGGTTCATAAACCTTGTCCGACTAGATGGAATTATATGTATGAAAGTTTAGTAGTTGCAAATGAATATAGAAACCCAATTAATGCAATGTTTAATGCTCGCGTTGGTGGTGAGGATGATGATGAAATCCTTACAAATCAAGATTGGACGAATGTTAAAATTCTTATAGATTTTTTAGAACATTTTCAAATTGCTACAAATACATTTTTTGGGCAATATTATCCTACTATTTCAAACTGTTTAGTTTATATTGCAGCACTATGTGATTTGTTTGTTGAATTTTCGGAGGGTGGGAAAATTTATAAACTTTCTATAAATGAAATGAAAGAAAAGTTTAAAAAATATTTTTTCCCTATCCCCCGTAATTATGGTATTGCTGCAATGTTAAATCCTACAATGAAATTAGGAGGTCCTCACTTTTGGTACTCAAATATTTATAAGGGTTTAAATCTTTCAAATGAGGAATTTGATACACTTGCAGATGCAAAAGCCTCAATTAAAATAAATGCTCAAACAATTTATAATGCTTATCAACAAGCCTTAGATCATGCTAGGCCAAATGTTCCAACCCCTACTTCGTCTAGTTCACAATCTCCCAAAAGAGTTGCGGGCCTAAAAGCACTTAAATCTTGGATGGAGTTCAGGGTTTCTCAAGGTGATAATTTTGATGAGACTTCACATCTAAATGAGCTTCAAGTTTATTTATCGTAGGGACTTGAAAAGGAGAATCCAGACGGCACCTTTGATCTTTTGGAATGGTGGAAGGCAATGGAAAAACATTTTCTGGTTCTTGCAAGGATGGCTCGGGATATTTTATCTATTCAAGCTTCAACAATTGTATCAGAGAGCACTTTCAGTCAAGCAAGACTTCAAATAGGTGATCATATAGCGTCTATGAGGGAGAGCTTGGAAAAATCAGTACTATTCAGAGATTGGATCCGCTCGAAAAGAAGAAACTTTGGACTTGCAGAATCACAATCGGAGATAGACGAAGCTTATGAAGAAATGATAGCGGAACTTGTGGAGGATACTGCTTCGCCCGGAAACGGTGATGAACAAGCTTCTTTTCCGCCACCACCAACGGAACCTCCTCCGGACCTTGAAGGATTTATGATATTTGTTAGAGATACAATATAGATTATGGTGTAACTTGTACTTTGGCACATCTTCTTTATTTTTTTCCCCTTTTAATGGTGGTATTTGCACTTTGTTATGCTCATTCCATTCGGAGGAGGAAGACTAAGAAAGATATACCAGTTTTGGTAATAAACATTATAAGACATTTCCTTAATTATCTCTTTGCAATATTTTTTTGTCTTTAACTTGCAATTCTTTATAAGCTAACATACTATATATACTACAATAAATTATTTCCTTATATAATTTCTTATATAT
>MU685074.1:6102-39379 GCA_026770625.1 Nicotiana glauca | reverse complement strand
ATCAAAAACTCACTATCGGACCGGAAACTTCAAAAATTCAAACTTCGGCATTTTAAGCCTAAAAGAGCTACGGACCTCCAAATAACATTCCGAACACACTCCCAACCCCAAAATCACCTAACGGAGCTAACGCAACCATCGGATTTCCATTCCGAGGTCGTCTTTACACTGCTCCGAATACGGACCATTTTTCAACTCTTAAGCTCTCATTTAGGGACTAAGTGTCCCAAAACACTCCGAATCCTAATACCGAACATCCCGGCAAACCAAAATAGCATAAATGAACTTAGGGAAAGCAATTAATGGGGGATTGGGGCGTGAATTCCAAAAACGACCGGCCGGGTCGTTACACCCGCTCATTACAATAATAAGCGTACTTTTAGAAATGCTCCACGTAGGACTTAGTTCATGTTCCGACTTGTATTGCTGCAATAA
Organism: Nicotiana glauca; assembly: GCA_026770625.1. Classification (NCBI taxonomy): domain Eukaryota; kingdom Viridiplantae; phylum Streptophyta; class Magnoliopsida; order Solanales; family Solanaceae; genus Nicotiana; species Nicotiana glauca. The sequence goes on along the minus strand of MU685074.1, from coordinate 38,944 downwards.
TGCTGTGTCATAGATTCCGGTGACATTTTGAAATAATACATATTGATTTGTTGGTGTATTGGATTATTGCGTGATGATTTCTTTTTAGAATAATTACTAAAAATCTAATTTAGTAAATTGCCGAATACATACTGCATTTATATTTTGAATAAATATAAATACACACAGGTGCAGTTATATCTGAATACATAATTACAATCTGATGAATACATATCACTACAAAATGCATTACACATACAATACAATCTGAATATATTCAAATACTTATGAATACAAAATGCAGTACACATACAGTACAATATCTTGAATATATTAATCTACAGAATATATTTGAATACATGTGAATATAAAATCCAGTACACATACAGTACAATCTCTTGAATTTATCTGAAAACATGATGAATATACAATCTGTTGAAATATATGAATACAATCTTCTAAATATATTTGAATACATGTGAATACAAAATGCAGAGCACATACCCTCAAATGTCTAGAATATATTTGAATACATAACTAATCTCCTGAATTGTCACGACCCAAATCTCACACCGGTCGTGATGGCGCCTCTCGTGAAGACAAGGCTAGCCAACTAACCCAACTCAACTCTTTCAAAATAGTTAAGCACGAATGAACAGCAAAAACATGACTTAATGATATTAATTAACGAGATTACAACCCAACACAGCCCTAATCGGGGTGTCACAAGTCACGAGCATCTATAAGAATGTAATTCCTCTTTTCAAGTCTAGAAATACGCTGAACAGGAATAATGCATAACATAGAAAGACCGTGGTGCTGCGAACGCTGGCAGTCACCTTGCTAAACCTCTACAATTCTGCCTCCACGCAGCCAATACCCGCTACCGGGTGATTAAATACCTACAACTACAGGTGAGGTGCAGGGAGTAAAGTGAGTACTCCAACCCAGTGAGTAATAAAGGTAAATAATAACTGAGCGGCAAGAAATCACGTAAAGCAACCAACATGCTGTATAGAAGCCGAGTACAATCTTTCTGAGAAAATAGTGAAATCTGTGAAATCTTTAGAAATATCTTGGCTCAGTTCAAATCTCCTTTCAAAAGCATCTTTCCAATAATTACAGAAATGATTTCAAACAGTTAGTGTTGATAAGCACAGAAAAATCTGCCCCTCGGGCACAAATACTACAGTATAACAGGTAAAAAGGCAAATAAATATGCAAGATGAGCATATAAAAGTTCGCCCCTCGGGCACATCTCAAAACAGTACAGGCCCCTCGGGCTTAATATCAATCGCTCAGAATAGTATCAGCCCCTCGGGCTCAGTATCACATCACTCAAACAGTATCAGCCCCTCGGGCTCAGTATCATCACACAGTACAACATCAGCCCCTCGGGCTCACTCTCTAATCATATGGATACCCGCGCTCACTGTGGGGGTGCAGACTCTGGAGGGGCTCCTACAGCCCAAGCGTTATATCATCATAAGGCCTGAAAGCCTATACATATCAACATGAGGCCTGAAAGACTTCTCACATTACACTCGAGGCCTGAAAGCCTCCTCACATATCACTCAAGGCTTGAAAGCCTCCTCACATATAACTCGAGCCCTGAAAGCCTCCTTACATATCATTCGAGGCCTGAAAGCCTCCTCATCTCACGCTCAAGGCCTGAAAGCCTCACTCAGTCCAGGAAATATCATAAGCCCTTCGCGCTTTAATAAAATAATAGTTCTCAGCCCAGACAACAGTGAAATATCAGCAAAGTCTAAAATCAACTAAAATGGCTGAGTTTGCAAAAACAGTATAATCAACAAGACTGATTCAAGTAGTATATCAAATAGTGAGGAAAGAGTGATAGAAATCCCCGAAGGGGTTCAAATGATTGGCACGAAGCCCAAATATGGCAATCAGCCCAAATCATGATAATATCACATAAGTTTCAGTCAATTACGCGGTAAAATCAACAACCCGGACGGACCAAGCCATAATCCCCAACGGTGCTCTACCCCACGCTCGCTATCCGGCGTGTAAGTCACCTCAATATAGCACTATGGTGTGCAAATCCGGGGTTTCAAACCCTCAGGATATCATTTACAATCATCACTCACCTCGAATCGGCTAAATCTCTAGCTCGCGATGCCTTTGCTCCTCAAATCAGCCCCCACGCGCATCAAATCTATCAAAAATTAGAGCGAATACATCACAATAGGCTAAGGGAACATAACACAATCGAAAAGACTCGAAAAATATCGATAATCACAAAATTTGCAAAACCCGAGCCCCGGGCCCACTTCTCGAAAAAAAATTTAGAAATTGACATCATCAGATTCTTTATCTCGCCACGAGTCTATACATATGAAAATCCCAAGAATCAGAGTCCATTTGGCCCCTCAAATCCCTAGTTTAAGCTCTCTTAGGTTTCAAGCCCTATCATCATTTTTGCCTGTTAATTCCTTGACTTTCAGTCTAAATTCATGTATTTGCACCATAGAATCATGTTTTTATGTCCAAGAGTTCATACCTGATCAAATCCCATGAAACCTTATTCAAAATCGCCCAAAAACTTTCCAAGTCCGAAGTGAAATATGTTGCTCTTTCGAAAATTCGCGAAGAAGACTAATTAATTAAACTGTCCAGTCATCTCGCTTCTGCAGTCCAATTGTCGCTTCTGCGACTTTCGCTTCTGCGGCTTTCTTCTGCTTCTGCGGACATTCCCAAAGTCCCAAGGCCAGCTTCTACGACCTCATTCCCGTACCTGCATATTCGCAGATGCGGCTCCCCCAACCGCTTCTGCGGAAACAACACCCAGGCCAAATATCGCTTTTGCGATCCTCCCTTCGCTTCTGCGCGACCGCACCTGCGGTCCCATAACCGCAGGTGTGAAGATACCAGATACCGAGCAGTCCTTTAACATGCAAAAATTTCAAAACTCTAACCATCCGATCTTACCCCGAGGCCCCCGGGACCTCAACCAAAAACACAAACATGATCCAATACCTTATTCTAACTTGCTCCAATCATCAAAACACCACGATTAACACTAAAACCATCAAATTACATCAAATACAAGCCTACGTTCTTCAAATTCTTCCGAAACTCGCATTCGATCAAAAACCCAACCAAATCACCTCCGAATCACCTGAAATTTTGCACACATATCCAAAATCACCTAACAAAGCTACAACAACTCTCGGAATTATATTTTGACCCTCAGATCAAAATCAGACCTATCAACCAGAATTTGCCAAAATACTAACTTCGCCAATTCAAGCCTAATTCTACATTGTACCTCCAAAATCAATTCTGATCACACTCCTAAGTCACAAACCAACCCCCGAAGCTAAGCGAAACACAGAAAATTGCATCCGAGCCTTACAACTCATAAGTCAACCTCCGGTTGACTTTTCCAAACCAAACTTTCCTTAAAGAGACTAAGTGTCTCATTTCCTACCAAAACCAATCAAAATAAACTCTAACACACCAAATACCGATAATGAAACATGAAGAAGCATAAAATAGGGGAAACGGAGTAGTAACTCATGAGACGACAGGTCGGGTCGTCACATCCTCCCCAACTTAAACAAACACTGGTCCTCGAGCATACCCAAAGTTGCCCTAGAAGCCAACCAATAGCTGAAGGACCTTATCAAGCATATACTCGGGGGTGATCCCACGTCACCCTATCTCGCATAGGTCCGATAACACAACATAGCTAAAATTTCACAATCCATCTAGTCCATAAACCATAGAACCACAATTCACTTTCCCAAATCATACACAAGATCAGAACCTCACATCTATACTCAGAATAAGCCCGAACCACCTGTAATAACCCATACCTGCAACCTCAGGTGCAATCATATGATATACCATATAACCCAAACACTCGAAACGATAACTTCTATTCACAGTAGTTGGCCACAATACCCGAATATCGGTAGAAAATCTCTTATCAACTAAGGTCTTATCCCAACATTTTCGTATACTACCAACGATAAATGAAACACACAATAAGCCGTAATCCATTTCTTAGATCAACCATTCATGAAGCCACTTCCCTTTTGACTAATACCACAGCAGGTTCCGAGCCGAACCTCGATTTTATCCTTCCAACAAGCTGAAATCAAATCCATTCATATTCATTAATGACCCCAACGATCACCTTGAATCCAACACACCACTTTGGTAATACGACACCTTAATACAGGCCTAAGCCACAACTTGCATAATACGCGCATCAATAAGAAACGGTCTGAACATACTCAAATCATGAAAAAGTGACTCAAACGAAAGAGTTGTACCTCAAGCTTATTAGTACCATCACAACACAAGGCTGAGACCCTGTCTCCCATCATAGAAATAGAACACTTGAATCTACCCCGAAAGGTTATATCTCTACGTGGCCTCGCTACAATGTGTTATCCTATCCGAACACTGTTACACACGAAACACCTCAAGTCACTATGCTCAAAATCGATGGACAAGCACAATTGATGTCTGGAACCCAAGCGAATCATTACACCCATGGTGAAACAAGTAACATATTCCATGCAAGCCTGATAGAACACAACCGATACATCAATCACCGAGCAACACCCAATTGATCTTCCCGCTCGACTTTCACTATGAATCCTCAATAGAACCGCACCACATGTGCCCATAACCAACGAATCATAATGTCTCACGGCACAATAGCAACTCATAGATCTCCCCAGATCATTAACAAGCTCACTAACAATCGAATCAACCTATCCCTCAATAGTAAAATTTTGGGACCAACCAAGCCGACTCAAGCTAGAACACGCATCCACATTGACCTGCCAACGAACCAATCCTCAAGGCAGCCTGAAGTTGCTCCTTCCACTACTATAGCTCCTACCGGGGCCATACGATACGGTGTCGGCACCAAATCAATACCGAAATCCACAACCTCGCCTGGCGACATGCCCGGCCACAAGAAATACATCTGAAAAGCCCATTAACTCTGGAACTGAATCAATGGTAGAAACCTCTGCACTGACATCCATCACGAAGGCCCCAATTAAGAAAAGCAGCCCTTCTCAACCGTCCGCTAGTCTTTGAAATATAATCCACTCTGCTAGAACATAATCCGACGGACCTCGCCACTCAACTCATGGCATTTCTGGCACAGCTCATAGCGTAATAGTCCAGAATAACCCACACTGAGACAACCAGTCTTCACCCCAACATCATATCCAAAATCTAACTTACCAAGAAAAGAAAGATCCACTCGAGCCTTCAAATCCTAATAGCTGCTAAATGGTGCTGATACATACGATCCACAACCATAACATAGCCTGAACATGAGAGCTCCCAGCCTCCAACTCCATATAACACACGAATCAATTGCACCTGATCCCAATTTTGCTGTCCGAAGGCATACCACACCTTAAATACCCCATCATTCCATGATAGATACTTTAAAATTTTCCCTGTGCCACCAAGCAAACCCGAATACCACTAGTTGATCCAACAAGAAAATGCTGCAATATTACTGAAGGATCATCAGTTTAATCACATTACCTTTTTCTCGAGACATATACTCTCGTCAAATCACTTCCAATTAGCAGTACCAGTTCCTTGATTATCTCTGGCTACCCGTTGCCTAAGAGTTCTATGAACTTCCTTTCAGAACCCAACTGTAACCTAGCACACGCCAGTCTCGGTCCTCAACAACATATCGCATATACCATAACTTCCAAGGATAATATGAAAACTTTTATCTCCCTTCCGAGCCACAGAAATCCACGTACTTAACTAGTCAAGAACTTCCATTGATCCTATCTAGAAGAAAATCATTACACATCACATGCCTCTCATATTCGTAGAAAATGCACCTCTTCAACCACGGTAGAAATCAACAAGAACTCTCTCAATTCCGTTTGCATAAATTAAACTACCAAGACGGAATCCTTCTAACTTGACCAAGCTAAGAAAGCCATCAAAACCTAAAGCATTGCTGCAAAATACTTGCAAGGGCTCATTACCTCGAACACATACAAGGAATTAATCATATCCTTGTCATACCAATTCGGTCTACTATCAAGCTATTACATATATCTAATTTCCCTTCTGATTCGTCGTCAACTTGATATTCCCTCTTGTTGTAGCACCACAATGCCTCAACCCAGGCTTACCACATGAGACTCAAGCATAAGACCGCACTGTTTAAGACCCATAGGCCACTGAGTACTCTCTCAAATGTTCCCAGAAATACCACATTCCAGAATGTTTTACTCTAAAGAACTTATTGCGAAGCTAAATTCCTTACCTTTACCTTCCCCATATTGGTACATAGAATCCTATGATTAACATAAAATACCACAAGTCTTGACATTTTCCAATGAAAACACAGTCTATAACCATGTACACATCCTTAAGACACCTGATTTTTACATGTAGAATCTTGAACACATTAAAACCATTCTCGAGAGTCATTTACTTCTTATTCAAACTGCCATTCACCTGATCAAACGAACTTAACCACCCCTGCCTCATTAGAACTCTGAAACCGTAGGATATGACCTCATCCCAATACAAACAAACATCTTCCTGCTCCATGCACCGAGCATTCCTTACCAACAATAGCTTAAGACATCCTGTGATTCTCACACGTCTACGAAGCACCATGCAACCTTTATCAAAATTTTCCTTCACTCGTGCCATCCTTGACTCAATTTCTGCAACCAGAACTGATTCGCCCGCATGCCTTAAACCGGAACCAACATAGCATATAACCGTACAATTAGCTAACCAATAGCAAACTCCCCAACTTGGCTCGAAGCCATGGATCAAAACACGCCTAACAACTCATAACGCATATACTCTATTGATGCCTTAATACCATAGTGAGATTAAACTCAATCCTTCATAAGCTCGTAGAAACACAAATCATCTAGAATCTCGCATTCAACCCCGTATTAGTGAAGCACACTCTCTTAAGCAGTCCAAAATCTCAAATTTCAACACGTACCCTTCAATTACACATGAGACCTTCTAACATACACATAAGGATCATACCACTTAAGAACACTCTGCAGGAGATAACCCACCTGCTTCGCCTCAATTTAACATTTTCGTATACCTTCCAACGTCATACATATTACACAACCACTTAGTGTCCCTGAGTTTGGACTCATACCGCCACATGAAATGCACTTCACTCCCCAACTAAGAGACACAAAATGATTCTTCACGCGCCAATAACTCGGGCTACAAGTCAAATCACAATAAGAGTCGAACACTTAACAATTCATCTATCATCCAGCAGACTTCTTCGTCACTACCAAGTCATATAGATAAATCTCGCAGTACTAACATACTCATCACATGGATATCTAACCACCATTCCCGCTAATGGGGACAATACCGAACATATAAGTTCAAAACACTTGCTCACACAATGAGCACCTCGGTGCTCAAGCCATAGGCAAAGATCCGTCCTCAAGTCTTCTAGACTGGCCCAACATCAAACTCATAGAGACCACATCCCACCCCTTGATCGGGGAATCACAAGCCATCAAGGCACAAATGATACTGAGTGCTCACGCGTGTATACAAACGCGTGGAAGGAATTTCAAGAGTTTCTTTTCAAGCTGAATCAAGGACGCACGATAAGAATTCAAGAATGTGAAGTTTTCCTAAAGATTTTGCAGCCTCTCAAGGATAAATACAGACGTCTCTGTACCAATCCGCGAGACTCTACTAAACTTGCTCATGACTCGTGAGACCTAGTAACTTAGGCTCTGATACCAACTTGTCACGATCCAAATCTCGCACCGGTAGTGATGGCACCTTTCGTGAAGACAAGGCCAGCCAACTAACCCAACTCGTCTCTTTCAAAATAGTTAAGCATGAATGAACAGCAAAAATATGACTTAATGATATTAATTAACGAGATTACAACCCAACACAGCCCTAATCGGGGTGTCACAAGTCACGAGCATCTATAAGAATGCAATTCCTCTTTTCAAGTCTATAAATACACTGAACAAGAATAATGAATAACATAGAAAGACCGTGGAGCTGCGAACGCTGGCAGTCACCTCGCTAAACCTATACAACTCTGCCTCCATGCAGCCAATACCCTCTACTAGGTGAATAAATACCTGCAACTGCACGCGAGGTGCAGGGAGTAAAGTGAGTACTCCAACTCATTGAGTGATAAAGGTAAATAATAACTGAGCAGCAAGAAATCACGTAAACCAACCAACATGCTGTATAGAAGCCGGGTACAATTTTTCTGAGAAATCTGTCAAATCTTCAGAAATATCTTGGCTCAGTTCAAATCTCCTTTAAAAATGATCTTTTCAATAATTACATAAATGATTTCAAATAGTTAGTGCTGATAAGCACAGAAAAATCTGCTCCTCGGGCACAAATACCATAGTATAACAGGTAAAAAGGTAAATAAATATGCAAGATGAGCACATAAAAGTTTGCCCCTCGGGCACATCTCAAAACAGTACCGGCCCCTCCGGTTCAATATCAATCGCTCAGAATAGTATCAGCCCCTCGGGCTCAGTATCACATCACTCAAATAGTATCAGCCTCTCGGGCTCAGTATCAGTCACATAGTACAATATCAGCCCCTCAGGCTCACTCTCAAATCACATGGGTACTCGCGCTCACTGTGGGGGTGCAGACTCCGGAGGGGCTCCTACATCCCAAGCGTTATATCATCATAAGGCCTGAAATCCTGTACATAACAACATGAAGCCTGAAAGCCTTCTCACACTACACTCGAGGCCTGAAAGCCTCCTCACATATCACTCGAGGCCTGAAAGCCTTCTCACATATCACTCGAGGACTGAAAGCCTCCTCACCTCACGCTCAAGGCCTGAAAGCCTCACTTAGTCCAGGAAATATCATAAGCCCCTCGGGCATTAATAAAATAATAGTTCCCAGCCCATACAACAGTGAAATATCAGCAAAGTCTCAAAAATCAATTAAAACAGCTGAGTTTGCAAAAAAAAGTATAATCAATAGGACTGAGTTCAAGTAGTATATCAAATAGTCAGGAAAGAGTGATAAAAATCCCCGGGGGGTTCAAATAATTGGAACGAAGCCCAAATATGGCAATCATCCCAAATCATGATAATATCAAATAAGTTTCGATCAGTTACGCGGTAAAATCAACTACCCGGACGGACCAAGTCACAATCCCCAACGGTGCTCTACCCCACGCTCTCTATCCGGTGTGTAAGTCACCTCAATATAGTACTACGGTGTGAAAATCTGGGGTTTCAAACCCTCAGGATATTATTTACAATCATTACTCAACTCGAACTGGTGAAATCTCTAGCTCACGATGCCTTTGATCCTCAAATAGGCCTCTACACGCGTCGAATCTATCCAAACTCATAGCGAATACATCGCAATAGGCTAAGGGAACATAACCCAATCGAAAAGACTCGAAAAATATCGATAATCACGAAATTTGCAAAACCCGAGCCTCGGGCCCACTTCTCGAAAAAAATCAAAAATTATCATCACCGAATTCCTTATCTCTCCACGAGTTTATACATATCAAAATCCCAAGAATCGGAGTCCATTTGACCCTTTAAATCCCTAGTTTAAGCTCTCTTAGGTTTCAAGCCCTAATCACCATTTTTGCCTATTAATTCTTTGAGTTTTTAGTCTAAATTCATGTATTTTCACCATAAAATCATGTTTTTATGTCCAAGAGTTCATACATGATCAAAGCCCTTGAAACCCTCTTCAAAATCGCCCAAAAACTCTCCAAGTCCGAAGTGAAATATGTTGCCTTTTTAAAAATTCGCAAAGAAGACTAATTAATGAATATGTCCAGTCATCTCGCTTCTGCGGTCCAATTGTCACTTCTGCAACTTCCGCTTCTGCGGCTTTCTTCCACTTCTGCGGACATTCCCAAAGTCCCAAGGCCAGCTTCTACGACCTCATTCCCGCATCTGCGTCTTCGCAGATGCGGCTTCCCCAACCGCTTTTGTGGAAACAACACCCAGGCCAAATATCTCTTCTATGGTCCTCCCTTCGCTTCAGCGCGACCGCACCTGCGGTCCCATAACCGCATGTGCGAAGATACCGGATACCAGCAGTCCTTTAACATACAAAAATTCTAAAACTCTCCATTTAACCATTCGATCTCGCACCGAGGCCCCCGGGACCTCAAGAAAAAACACAAACATGATCCGATACCTTATTCTAACTTGCTCCAATCATCAAAACACCACGATTAACACTAAAATCAATTACATCAAATCCAAGCCTAAGTTCTTCAAATTCTTCCAAAACTCGCATTCGATCAAAAACCCAACCAAATCACCTCTGAATCACCTGAAACTTTGCACACGTATCCAAAATCACCTAACGAAGCTATAGAAACTCTCGGAATCCCATTTTGACCCTCGAATCAAAATCTCACATATCAAACGGAATTCGCCAAAATACTAACTTCGCCAATTCAAGCCTAATTCTACATCGAGCCTCCAAAATTAATTCCGATCACACTCCTAAGTCACAAACCAACCCCCGAAGCTAACCGAAACACTGTAAATCGCATCCGAGCTTTATAACTCATAAGTCAACCTCCGGTTGACTTTTCCAAACAAAACTTTCCTTAAAGAGACTAAGTGTCTCATTTCTTACCAAAACCAATCCAAATCAACTCTAACACACCAAATACCGATAATGAAACATGAAGAAGCATAAAATGGGAGAAATAGAGGATAACTCATGAGATGACAGGTCGGGTCGTCACATGAATATATTTGAATACGTGTGAATATAAAATGTAATACACATATAGTACAATCTCCTGAATATATATTTCAATACATGATGCATCTATATATATATATATATATATATATATATATATATATATATATATATATATATATATATATATATACACACACACACACACACACATATACATATATATATATACATACATACAATCTGCTAAAGGATTATTTTTAATAAACTGATAAATGCATATTGTATATATACATTTGCTGAATACATATGAATACAACCTATTGAATATTAACTGCTACAGAAATATTGAAATGACATGAATATTTAAAATTATAAACTGCTGAATAAACACTGTGGATACGGTGCATAAAGTAAAAATATGAGTCTTTCTTAACAGAGCACCATCTTTACAAAAAAAAAATTCAAAAAGTTGTATGCACATAAAACTATCTTCCAAAATTATATTCATCGAAAACTATTCTAAAATTATCTTTACAGAAGTATCTGAACCTTTGATTTGCCTAATAATCTTTGAGGGTGCTTCATTTTGTCGTATGGAATTAGCGTCTATCTTCTGCATAGCATAGTCCCAAAGGAGGGCACCGTATCTTTGACGGAGTAATTTGCATCAAATGTTATTTGTGAAACCAAACTAAAAGTGCTCAGATATTCTACGTATGCCGCGACATGCAACCCACAATCCCTGAAAATATAAATTGGCACTATTAAAAACAATTCATATTATTAGTTTATAAATGATACAAGCAAGATAATTGAATACATACATGCTCCCAGAATTTTGTTGATGCAGATTCGAGATGAAAATAACATCAAAGGGATCAGTATGTGCCTTGTCATTTTATGCTGAGTCACGAGATCAATCTATGCCTTTCTTATCTCTGTACAAATCACTGATCGATAGATATAGATGTACAAGTTTAGCAAGCTTATCTATGTCAGAACCCACATAGGTATCATGACATGCTAATCTGCGTGAGTCAGATACTTTGATACATCTCTCCTTGAATGAGACAACTGCCAATATCCAATGAAGTTTGTCCTTCAAGTTGACTGGTATCAAGACATTGTCAATAGTATGCCATGGTATATTAGCTAGTAAACTGTAGCCCCTTATGTACTTACATACTTTTTCACGCAGAAACCCGGTGATACAATAATTAACTATATTTTTGTTAATATAGAATACATCTATCTACATACCACATCAACGATATAAACACAATGAATACAGGATTTGTATGTCACTAACAAAATTGTGAAATATACAATTAGACAAACCAAACAAAGAAATATGAATAAACTGAATTTAGAAGGGTTATATCTTACATTGTTATTCCATAGTTTACCGTCAAATAAGAGAAGTTAAAACTAAATTTTTGAAGTGACTTGATCAACTCCAAAATCCAACGGTATAAGCAGTATTGACTTGTTTTTCTTGTAATGGTCTTCCATATCTTTTCTACAAGGAATTTGAAAAAATATTATATCCACTTTCTAATTGATAAAACCATATTATACATATAAAAAAAACTTACTTTTGATTATGTTTATCAAGAAGACCATCACGAACTCATTTCTCGTATTCCTGATTGACTAATATAGGATGTGGCCCCGATATTAAATCATCTTTAAAGGGGGTTTTTTTGTCAAATATGGGGTCAACTTTACTGAGGTACCTATTATTCATTGAAGTCATTAATAGATATATTTAATTATAGATATCATGGGAAAATAGATCATAACTTTATAATACACATTTTTTGTATAATAATTTACTAATCGTCGGAGTCGAAGTTTGACTCGTAAAGCGAAGAATACCATCGACTTGGACACCGATTCTTATGAGAGGGTAAATGGGTTGAATCAACATTTTTTGTTGCATGATGTATCACAATTATAATTTCTGTAATTTGACTTGAAAGAAACTCATCCGCCTACTCAAATTGTGATACATGTACTTCTCTGGATAAACCCTTGTCAGATATAAGTGGTATGATACACGGCACCTCAAATGTAGTATTCCCATACATTCTTATTTAACCACACGTAGATGAATTTAACGTGTCTCCGATTGAAATAGCATGTGGGTGTTGATCGCCATGAATGTCGGTGTTCAGCTTCCTTTGCATGGCCATATAATATAACCAATAGAATATATTAATATAGCCCATGTTTTCAGACGTGTATTTTGTTAATTTATACATATGTATATGAGTGTATTATGAACCATGTGTGTTGATGCATACATGGTTCAATTAAAAAATAGTGAAGCGTGTTACAGAAAATGTATTTAGTAAAGCCTAAAACATATGTAAGACTAAATTCACATGTATATAATTGTATTCTGTAATATGTATGCTACAATATACATGAGTAAACTGAAGAATAAATAAAGACGTTTTAAAATCTATATGTAGAAAATCCTGAATACATATGTATAATGGAATTCACATGTATATACTTGTATTGTGTAATACGTATGTTGCTGTATAGATGATTAAACTGAATAATAGCAAAAACTAAATTACAATATATATTATGAATATAGTTATATAAACATATACTAAAGAGGTTAAAAATGTTAACCTCTGAATTCTCCCCAACAACTATATCTTTCTGTGTTTGGCATTTGGGATTATCTTGCAAGTTGGCATCAAATTATATTTGAATACCATCATCATGTCTCCCGGTATATTTCTTTCTCTGGTATACCCTTTTTGTATTCTGATTGGCTTTAACCTGGTCATAAAGCTTTTTGAAATTTTCAATGATCAATGTTCGTAGAGAAGTGAACTCGCCTATCACCTAATCAATATACAAATAATTAGAGAGGTGTTAGAAAACTATATGAAAGTTAATACATAAACTAGAAAGTTGAATGTGTTTTAACAATACTCACATAATCCTTGAATGACTTTAGATTCTTCCTCAAAGAAGACAAATTATCTGATTTAGAATCTGCTAGCTTTTTAAAATGCAATACAGTTTCTTTGATTTCAGATATACCAACAGGAGGAATCTTGGATTGAGGTATTGCCGACACATTTGGAATTTGACTCTCTGTAGTTGAGGGATCTATAAGCTGTAGTTGAAGAAGATGGACCAAGACTTGCATCATGTTTCTTCTTAGGCTAAAGAGGAGGTGTAAGACTAAAGTCATCCGAATCATCTTCATTGTTTACTGAATGAGTAGGATTGTTCTCTACATCAATGCCTTCTGGATGAATCTGGATAACAACAAGCTCTACATTGCTTGATTGAACGTCATTGTAAACAATCTGAAAATAGAAATACACTCAACGTGAGCGACCTTTGGTGAATGATTACAAAATTATGTTTATTGAATTAAATATGTATATGTAAAATTTTTTCTGTATTCTTATGTATTCCAGTTAATTTGGAAAATAGAGAAATAATATGTATGTTGTATGCAACTATATTTAATATTTAATTCTATCACTGTATTATGTATTGTACAATATTTGACCTAATTTTGAAACAGTAACGACCCGACCGGTCGTTTTGAGCTCTAGCATGCCGTTCAGAAGTTTGAGGCCATGAACAGCTTCATTTCAGATATTATGACTTGCACGTGTGGTCGAAATTGAACTTCGGAAAGTTCGGAGTTGATTTGGGAAGAGAATCCTCATTTCGGAAGCTTTAAGTTAAAATAATTAGCTAAGATTGGAATTTTCAGTAAACAACCTCGAAATCAGGATTCGAAGGTTCCAGCAGGTTCTTATGATGATTTCGGACTTGGGCGTATGTCCGGGTTAGGTTTTGGATTACCCGGGAGAATTTTGGCGCCAATTGTGGAAGTTAGCATTTTGGAAGAAATTTCATAAGTTTGGGTTGAAGTGCATTTTAGTGCTATCGATGTCCGTTTGGGATTTTGAGTCTAGGAGTAGCTCTGTATGGTGATTTTGGAGTTGGGAGAGTGATCGGAAATGAATTCGGAGGTCCGTAGGTCATTTTGAAGTCATTCGGCTAAAGATAGAAATTTGGAGATTTTTGAGAAGTTTCACCGAGAGTTTGACTTTTTGATATCGGGGTCGGATATCGATTTCGAAAGTGGGAGTAGGTATGTAATGTGTTTTGGGACTGGTTAGTATGACTGGTTGGGGTCTCGGGGGCCTCGGGTGGATTCCAGGTGATTAACGGATCAAAAATAGAATTTTTAAGAAGGCTGAAGTTGCTGCTTGCTAGTGTAACCGCACCTTCATGACTAGGGCCACAGGTGCAGAGCCGCATGAGCAGTCTTTGTGTCGTAGAATCGATTAGAAGTTAAGGGATCGGAGGCCGCAGGTGCGAAGGAAATCCTGCACCTGCATAAACGCAGATGCGGTCGGTGCGGTGCAGAAGCGGGCTGGGGCAGCTGGAGGAGGGCCGCAGACGGTATTGGAACCGCACCTGCGGAACTGCAGAAGTGGCCAAGTGACCGCAGGTGCGAAAAGGGCTGGAGGCAGTGAGTGTTTTAAATTTCGGGATTTGGCCATTTTCTCTCATTTTCTCTTGGCTTGGGTGATTCTTGGAGGGTTTCAAGAGGAGATTTTCATCATCTACGTTAAGGTAAGATATCCCCACCTATCTTGAGTTAAATATATTAATTATGTATGGATTTGAGCATGAAATTGGTAGAAACTTGGGGTTTGATGGAAAACCTAGAAAATTGATATTCTTGGAATTTGACCACGATTTTGGGTATGAAAGTGAGAGTAAATTATATATTTGAGTTCATGGGGTTATGGGTAACCTTATTCTTTGAAATTTTTTGGAATCCGGGCACGTGGGCCCGAGGGTGTTTTTATCATTTTTTTCGATCGGGGTTAGGAATTGTTATGAATTGGATTGTAAGGATTAATTGAACATATATTAATGGAATTGCATAATTATTGGCTAGCTTTGGATCATTTAGCATTGATTCGAGTCTTCGGAAGGGCATGGAATGCTGGTTATGGATATTCAGAGCGAGGTGAGTCTCCTCTCTAATCTTGTAAGAGGGAATCGTCCCCATAGGTGAGTTAATTGGTTATGTGCTCCTATTTGTGGGGGTTACGTACGCACGAGGTGACGAGAGTCCGTACGTAGCTACTATTATGTTTAAGTCTGGGTAGTCTAGGACTCAAAAGCATGCTATATTTGTAATGTTATTGACAGTTTGAATTGCTTAAATCACATTGAAATAGTAAATGATATTGTAAAAAGACTAAACTTCATTTTATTGAATTGTTAAAAGAGAATTGGCTTTTCCTTGGATAATTATTCCTTGAGGAATTCTTGATTGAATTATTGTTGTGTTTATTTATGTGTGACCGTGTCGCATGTATAATTCGTGAGCGAGGTAATAGATGCATCTATGGTTCGCGCCATTCGACCATCTGGCAGTGCACACTTTAAATATTGTTGGATCAGGCCTTACGTTCTCGGCATATTTTGCGCATGCTTGTATTGCTTGCCTTGAACTTATTAAAGTTGTTATTGCCTCTTCCCACCTTGAGAATATTTGTATAAATGATGAAAAGGAGATTTGGAAATTTCCTATAAAAGAAAGAATGATTTACTTGCTTCATTCTATTGGATTACAAGCATGTTTATAAAAATCCATGATTTAATATATTATTGATATAACATTACTGGACCATTAGTAAGTGTCAAAGTCGACCTCTTGTCTCTACTTCTTCAAGATTATACTTACTCTGTACACGTTGTTTTCGTACTCATGCTACACTTGCTATGCATTTTTGTTGCACATGCAAATGTACTTCTAGTGGCCTACTAGGCCTAGCAGCATGGGTGATACGGGACTAGGTGAACTGCATTTCTCGAGGCGACCCGCAACTAGTATAGTCTCTTTTAGTGTATTGTATTTACTTTCTGTCTAATTTGTATTCCGGACGATTGTTGTATTGTATTGCTTCCTAGAAATAGCTCATGCACTTGTGACATCGGGTTCTGGGATGTTTTTGGGTTTATTCTAAAATTTTAAAAGTGGTTGAATGTTTTATTATTTATTCAGTAGAATTTACTATCTATTTATTCAGTAAAATTTTAAAAGTGGAATGCAACATAACTTTGAATTGGAAGGACGATGTCGCACATGTAATTGATGTCCATGGGGGGTGAATAGACTTGTGCAGCTAGGGAGTGAGCTCGGGCTCAGGTGGGTTATTCCCTGTGAGCAGGTTAGCAGTCCCGTGGTTGGCGAAGCTTCTGCAAAGAATTCTGATGGTTGTACCGCAAAGAGATCGGCCGCGCAAATGTGGTTGATGATTCAGAGTATAAAAATTGGGTTTTACAGAAAGATTCTTAGAATTTTTGTGGTCGATCGCGCATGGTTATGTCAATATGAGATAAGGATTCCTGATGAATTTTAGAGTTGTGTAATAGTGGCTTCAAGCTAAGTGAGAAAATCCCACCTCCTACGATTGGGTTGTATGGTTATCTTCTTGCGAGGTTTCTAGTTTTTAGCATATTGATGGGATATTTCAGCAACGGGAAAAGAACATAAATGGTAATTTGAGCAAGGTAATTGATAAATGTGTGATATAGTTGGCCTTGTTGACTCATGTTCATGCTTTGGGAAGATTTAGGATTTATGCTTTGTATAGGGTGATTTTCAAGGGAAGGGATTCAGTCAAGTGCTTCATTGAGATAGGTGTTCATATGCCAGTGGAGCTTTGGAGTTGATTATATTCGGGACCAAGTCCGAGCGGGTGGCTCTCAACAACGGTCCTAGTGGATTCAAAGAGGTAAATTGTGGTGCCTAATGATTTCGAGCCTATAGGTACGGTTAAGAATCAAGCTTTATATCAGCTTATGAGAAGGTGCCCAAAATGTTCTATGATGTTTTGACCTGCAGTGTAGTGATTGGGAGGTCTGAAATGGTTTATAGGATCTGAGACAGCATGGCCTCATGATTTATGGTCAGTCGGGATGAGTGCGGGTGGAGTGTGTTATGTGTTGAATGGAGTTATTATTTCTAAGACAATCAAGGATATATTGGAAGAAGATATATTGGTTAGCCATAGTTGAATTGGCATATTGGTGGTAGTGATCAGTTCCTTCAACGTGATCAAGTTATGCAAGTGAGTTGTGTCAGTACGTGTGAGGCTTGTCGGCCGCTGTAATCAATGTTATTTAGAAGTATCCTACTGTTATGGCCTATTATGTATAGGCAGATCCCGAAAGGGTTGTGGTGTCTTAGACCACTACTTAGAGATTTGCATATTCTATGATTATGAGAATTCACTCGTGTGTTGCTATGGTTCTCTTGGAATGAGTTAAGTAAAAAGTTTTTATATGATGAAGTGTTAATCTATTAGTGGTTCCGGAGTTATGATGAAAATCGTGTTCTATCGTATATTGGCATGTTGGGTACAGTGAGTGGTATGGAATTTGAAGTGAGGATCAAGGTTGCAGTTTGGTGTTGGCAAGGATGTCACGAGCTCGGATGAGTAGGAAAGGAGTTTCGATGTTTAAAATAAGCCGGTATTATCTTTAACGTCACTTGATTATGGTGTTTTGTGAAAAGGCTTTGCATCCTGGTTAAGGATCCTTAATCGCTTTTTAGCGTGAGTATGATCGGTGGTTTAGATGTGCAGACCTGTTATTTGTTACGGAAGGTTGTGGGAGCATGCCCACGCGAGGTTGTAAAAGCGAGGCATGTAGCCACTAGATTGATTGAAGAGTTAAACCAAGTATGAAGATTGAAGTAATGTCGTTAAATTTAAAATTGGTGCCTGGAAAGCATTCGGTTTATTGGATTATGGACTATAGAGGATTACTCCTGTTATGATGGTTGTCCTTGTGTGTTAAGAGTAAGACGGGGGTGATTATGGACCTTTGAAAGGTTATTAGCCTAGTTCAGTGCGATCAGAATCAACTTGAGGTATGTGATTGGATTTAAATGTAAATATGGGCTCTATATCAGGCCAAATGTGTTCATTTCAGCAATACTCTCCTTATGGAAGAGTAGTCGGGGTGTTATTTTGTCGTCAACTATTTTATGTAATCATATATTGTGCCGTGTGAGTTGTGAGATAGCTTGGTGAATTTCTTATCTGTTGAGGTTCCGCGTAGCGATGGTGTTATGTGAGTAGGATGGCTTTTTAGTTTCAGAACATATATCGCACCTCTGTTGTGCTTGAGTTTATTAGCTTATGGCACTATATGTCTCCGCAGGGATAGTATTATGCACTTAGCGTGCTTGTGACTGATATTCGGTATTTGGTTGTAATGAGCAATTTAGCTCAATGTGTATCTCCATATATGAGTTATATGTGCGGATCGAGTTGCACATCGCAACAGTGTGATGTTGAGTACAGTTCCCTATATCTGTTTTTATGTGTTTTGTTTCCTATTTTTCTAAGGAAAACTCATATTAGCTATGTCCCCGCATCGCATGTATGATTCGCGAGCGGGGTAATTGGATTTCCTTTTCAAAGTTCATTTTCCTTTTGTATCGCGTTTGAATTGGTAGCCTATTGGCACATTATGGCATCATATGAGAATTTTGATCATGTCCGGGGTGGCTTATTGCCTGAGCAGTTCATACTGGGTGAGACGAGATCATCGGATTTAGGATCAGTGCAATCTAATTATATGAAGTATATTAAGGAGCTAAGACCATTATTTAGTTTAGGATGAGGTGATGGTTCTTGTCATGAGTATAGCCCCAATAATTTGCTGATCAGCAGTTGGTTATTAATTTCTTCACATCTCTTCCATCGTGGCGATATTGAAAGAGTTAGAGCAAGACCTATGTAGGTCATGAGATGCAATGGGAGCATCAGATTCGTAAAATTTCGATTTATTTGATCAGAAAATGTTATTGTGGTCCTGTGAGTAAAGTGGTGCAAGGTGTGAATTCAGCTAAGTTATGCAGTCATGTTTTGATGATGCGTGTAGTTATTGATACGGTGAGCGTATATTGGAAGAGGCCTGGAAGAGAATTCCGGATGATAGAATTGGGCTCTACGGCTTATTTGCTTAAGTGAAAAAGGATATATTCAAATTGATCAAGCTAGAGTTCCCAGCTGAGTTGTGGTAGCACAGGTAGGTTCTAGAGGTGTTAAACAATGATTTCAGACAACCCCAGCACATTTCTTAGCACGTTCGAGGACAAACGTATGTATAAGCAGGAGAGAATGTAACAACCCGACCGGTCGTTTTGAGCTCTAGCACGCCGTTCAACAGTTTAAAGCCATGAACAGCTTCATTTCAGGTATTATAACTTGTACGTGTGGTAAAAATTGAACTTCGAGAAGTTCGGATTTGATTTGGGAAGAGAATTCTCATTTCGGAAGCTTTAAGTTGAAAGAATTAGCTAAGATCAGAATTTTTAGTAAACGACTTTGGAATCAGGATTCAAAGGTTCATGCAGGTTTGTATGATGATTTCGGAGTTGGGCGTATGTCCGGGTCAGGTTTTGGATGACCCGAGAGTATTTTGGCGCCTATTGTGGAAGTTAGAATTTTGGAAGAAATTTTATAAGTTTGGGTTGAAGTGCATTTCAGTGTTATTGACGTCAGTTTGCGATTCTAAGTCTGGGAGTAGCTCTGCATGGTGATTCTAGAGTTGGGAGCGAGATCGGAAGTGAATTCGGAGGTCCGTAGGTCATTTTGAAGTCATTTGGCTAAAGATAGAAATTTGGAGGTTTTTGAGAAGTTTGACCGAGAGTTTGACTTTATGATATCGGGCTCGAATTCTGATTCCAAAAGTGGGAGTAGGTCTATAATGTGTTTTGGGACTGGTTGGTATGATTGGTTGGGGTCCCAGGGGCCTCGGGTGGATTCCAGGTGATTAACGAATCAAAAATGGAATTTTGGAGAAGGTCAAAGTTGTTGGTTGCTGGTGTAACCGCACCTCCAAGACTAGGGCCGCAGGTGTGGAATCGCGGGAGCGGTCGTCGTGTCACAGAAGCGGTTAGAGTGAAGGGATCGGAGGTCACAGGTGCGAAGGAAATCCTGCACCTGCGTGATTGCAGATACAGTCGGTGCGGTGCAGAAGCGGGCTGGGGAAGCTGGAGGAGGATAGCAGAAGCGGTATTGGAACCACACCTGCGGAACCGCAGACGCAGCCAAGAGACCGCAGGTGCGGAAGAGGCTGGAGGCAGTGAGTGTTTTAAATTTCGGGATTTGGCCATTTTCTGTTGGCCTGGGTGATTCTTGGAGGGTTCAAGAGGGGATTTTTATCATTAACGTTAAGGTAAGCTATCCCTACCTATCTTGAGTTAAATATATTGATTATGTACGGATTTGAGCATGAAATTGGTAGAAACTTGGGTTTTGAGGGAAAACCTAGAAAATTGATATTCTTGGAATTTGACCACGATTTTGGGTATAAAAGTGAGAGTAAATTATATATTTGAATTCGTGGGGTTATGTATAAGCTTATTTTTCGAATAATTTTGGAATCTGGGCACGTAGGCTCGAGGGCATTTTTGTCAACTTTTCGATCGAGGTTAGGAATTGTTATGAATTGGATTGTAAGGAGTAATTGAACAAATATTAATGGAATTGCATAATTATTGGCTAGCTTTGGAGCATTAGCATCGATTTGAGTCTTCAGAAGGGCGTGTAATGCCGGTTATGGATCTTCGAGCGAGGTGAGTCTCCTCTCTATCCTTGTAAGAGGGAATTGTCCTCATAGGAGAGTTAATTGGTTATGTGCTCCTATTTGTGGGGGCTACGTACGCACGAGGTGACGAGAGTCCGTGCGTAGCTACTATTATGTTTAAGTCTGGGTAGTCTAGGACCCAAAAGCATGCTATATTTGGAATATTTGTAATGTTGTTGATAGTTTGAATTGCTTAAATCATATTGAAATAGTAAATGAATTTGTAAAAAGACTAAACTTCATTTTATTGAATTGTTAAAAGAGAATTGGCTTTTCCTTGGATAATTGTTCCTTGAGGAATTCTTGATTGAATGATTGTTGTGTTTATTTATGTTTGACCGCGTCGCATGTATAATTCGAGAGCGAGGTAATAGATGCATCTATGGTTCGCGCCATTCGACCATCTGGCAGTGCACACTTTAAATATTGTTGGATCGAGTCGTACGTTCTCGGCATATTTTGCGCAAGCTTGTATTGCTTGCCTTGAACTTATTAAAGTTGTTATTGCCTCTTCCCACCTTGAGAATATTTGTATAAATGACGAAAAGGAGATTTTGAAATTTCCTATCAAAGAAAGAATGGTTTACTTGCTTCATTCTATTGGATTACAAGCATGTTTATAAATATCCACGATTTAATATACTATTGATATAACATTACTGGACCATTAATAAGTATCGAAGTCGACCTCTCGTCTCTACTTCTTCGAGATTAGACGGGATACTTACTGAGTACACGTTATTTTCGTACTCATGCTACACTTGCTGTGCATTTTTGTTGCACAAGCACATGTACTTCTACTGGCCTACTGGGCGTAGCAGCATGGATGATATGGGGACTAGGTGAGCTGCATTTCTCGAGGTGACCTGCAGCTAGTATAGTCTCTTTTAGTTTATTGTATTTACTTTCTATCCAATTTGTATTCCGGAAGGTTGTTGTATTGTATTGCTTCCTAGAAATAGCTCATGCACTTGTGACACCGGGTTCTGGGATGTCAATGGATTTATTCAGAAATTTTAAAAGTGGTTGAATGTTTCATTATTTATTTAGTAGAATTTACTATGTATTGTTTAAGCGTATAAAAGAAGTGATTTCAGAAATGTTTAAAACGAGAAGTTACTAGTTATTTGATGTTGGCTTGCCTGACAATGGTGTCCGGCGCCATCACGACCCTTAGTGGATTTTGGATCGTGATAGAAACAGGGACATAGGTGTATGATGCATTGAACTATATTTCAGTAAAAATTTCAACGATGATTTCACTAATAGAAATATATTCTTAAAAAAAATATTAGCCACCTAACGAATGGTCAATTACCATGTTTCCCTGGTCATCGAACATGCCATTCATCATATAAGCATAAGTTGGCTGGTTGAGAGTGGATTTCCAATTGAGTATTATGGGTATCCGGTTATCAACTCGCCATGCAATTTTGGGGTCAACCTTTGAACAACACTCGTAAAACCATACTTGCATAGCGAGAGGCATTCCAATTATCCTATAGTAATTCTTCTGAGAATACATCTTCTTGCTAATAGATTTAGTAAGGTATTTGAATGCATCCTTACCCCATGGATAATCAGAATATCTTCCACTCTTGACCAAGTCGAAATGTAATCTTGGGATTGTAAAAGCGTTCTTCTCGGTTGGTAATATGAAAGTGTGTATGAAATACAACACAACTATTTTGATGGCACCCCCATCGTTGTCATAACCCCAATTCTTGCCATTAAAGCATTTCAAAAAATCTTTCATCTTGACATTCTTTGCACCGCCAAAGTAAGTATCAACAATCTTGTTAGGCACTTTTGTGTTAAACTGAAAATTTTCAGGGTCACCAACACAATTGAGACCAGTGACAAGTGCAAGCTCCCTGATTGAAAAGGATAATATTGTACCATTGACGTATATTGAAAATGAATCATCATGACTTCCTTCCAGCTGCAGAACCATGAAGCACCTGAATAATTGATGTTGGACCTTACAACGCTTCATATCAAGGAAACTTCCAAAATAAGTAGTACCAAATATTTTGTACTACTCTGGAGTAAGTTTTCTTTGAGGTCGGAGACTGTCTGTGTTAGTGTAGGAACTGATATGCGGTGATAAAATAGGCGGGTGTTTCACAAATAATTTTATTTCCTGCATACAACAAAAATTACAAAAAGATTTCATAAATCTTTTTCAATACATAACTCATTCATGTTTTGCAAACATAATATATTGATTATTACCACAAAAAATGAGAGCTATGGCAATGACTGTTGTTGTAAATACAGCAGAATACAATTGGCTTGAGAATACACATGAAAATACTTAGTTGAAATATATTACTAAAAGTATAACAAATAGTGAATTTAAAAAGTTGTGGAATGAACTTTTGAATACATCAAAATTCATCTAAATACAACATGCAAAAGGCATTGTAATAAGTACAAATCAGTGAATGAACTTTTGAATACATCTAAACACATCTAAATATGAAAAAAAAACACTGGAATAAGTACAAATCAGTGAAGGAAATTTTGAATACATATAAATACATCTACATACTATATGCAAAAGTCATTGTAATAAGTACAAATCGGTGAAGGCACTTTTGAATACTTATGAATACATCAACATACATATAAATCAAATCAACACACAATAAAGGGAAAGCAATATATCCACTATTGCACACATATAAATACAATAACCTACAATAAGAGAAACACATTGGAGAAGGTAATACTCAATGTATGAGGACTCAAATACATATAAATACATCAACAATTACCTTTTTCTCCCGTGTATCCGAGCTAGTTCCTGCATCGACCTCCTTTCCCTTAACTCCTGATGCATCCCTCATAGGTTTTCTTCTCTTTTCTGTATCGAAAAATGTTTATTGTTTAGAAGATTTCTCAACTTGGGCTTCTTTCGACATGTCATTTCTTATTTTGGTTCTCCTCTCTACAATTGTATTTGCTGCTGAACATGCAAATTTTAGTTCCGCTTGAGTGATTTGCAGAGAGAAAGAGGGCCCATCAAAATTGAGTGCTTTGATGGGCATACCTCTGGTAACCCTCTTCTGGGATGTTGAATCAGTCTTAGAGAGGAAATTTCAAGTTTTCTGTTGAAAGCATAACAATGGTTATTATTTATAAAACATTAGTAGAGATAACTAGAAGAAACACAATACAAGAGAAAATCTAAAAACTTAAATACTTACCACAACTATTTGGAGCAAAAAATATAAAAAAATTAAGAGAGACAATGTAGATGAAGAAGTAAAGAATCGTGGTTTCTAAAAATGGGGAAGATAATGGAGATGTGAGTGAGAGAAATTGGAAGTGAAGAATCTTGGTTTCTAAGAATGGGGAAGAGAATGGCGATGTGAGTGAGAGAAATTGGAGAGAGAGAACGTGGAGAGATAAGTTTACATCAAACATGGTAATTTTGTGTGACGACCCAAAGGGTCATCACCTGTTTTAAATGAATTATGTTCTTCTGAGGTCTCGAAAACCTCATGTAGAGTTGCCTCGATTTGCGTGCATAGTTCGGCCGCGTAATCGGAAAGCTTAAATATAAAATTTTGTTAAAAATGCTATGTTTTAATATTAAAATAAATAAATTTGACTTCGATCAATATTTTGGATAAACAGAGCCGAACTCATAATTTGACAGTCCCGGAGGGTCCGTAGGAAAATATGGGATGTGGGCGTATGCTCGAAATCGAATTCCGAGGTCCCAAGACTGAGAAATGAATTTTTAAGAAAAATTATTTTCTGGAAATGTTTAAGAAAATTTGAAATGAAATTTGATTAGAAAGCGATGGTATCGGGCCCGTATTTTGATTCTGGTGCCCGGTGCGGGTCTTATATATAGTTTAAGTCCTTTGTGTGAAGTTTGGTTAAAATCGGACGTCGTTTGACGTGTTTCGGACTTGATATCCTAAATTTTGAACTTGATGAAGTTTTGGAAAAATGCTTTGAATTTGAGGTTTAAATTGTTGATAATGATGTTAGTTAGGCGATTTGATCGCACGGATAAGTTCATATGATGATGTTGAGTTAGTGCATGGGTTTGGTTAGGAGCCTGAGGGCTCGGGAGTGTTTCGAGGGTGTTTCGAAGTGGTTTTAGACTTGTGAAAATTACAGGTTCTAGTTCTGGTATGGTCTTCTTCGCGTTCGCGGGAGAACCCGCGCGAACGCGATGAGTAAAATCATCTGAAGGAGATTTCCTTCTATGCGAACGCGTTGACCAGGCTGCGAATGCGAGGCAGCGGGGGTTATACCTTTGCGAACGCATCCCTGGATTCGCGAACACGAAGGCAAAAGTGAGCCTGGGCGGGGGTGGAGTATGTTAGCTATGCGAATGCGACCTTAAGGACGCGAACGCGAGGCTCAAGGAGGTAACTCTCCGCGAATGCGAGCCGCTATGTCACGAACGCGAAGGTCTTCAGACCTGGACCATCGCGAACGCGAGGGTCCCATCGCGAACGTGTAGGTTTAATTCGCTCAGTTATTTTTAAAACTCCAAAACATAACGATTTCGGGATTTTTACAGGACTTCACAAACTTCTTCTTCTCCAAGGTTCTAGGGCGACTTTTGAAGCATCTTTTCACCATTAACTCGTGGGTTAGTTATCTTTAACTCGTTTTCTTCATTTTTCATCAACATCTAATTCTAGGTCTAAAACATGTAATTAAGGGTAGAAATTAGAGAATTGGATAGAGTTACGGCTTTTGATTTTTGTTGATTTAGACCTCATTTTGAGGTCGAATTTGAAAACAAATTATATATTCGGGCTCGTGGGTGAATGGGTGATATGATTTTGGTTCGAACCTCGCGTTTTGACCAAGCGGGCCCTGGGTCAATTTTTGGGATTTTGGGAAGAATGCTTGGAAAGCTATAATTAGGCATTGGGTTCGCATTGTTTAGCATTTATTGATGTGTTGAAGTCATTATTGTATAGATACAATCGATTTGGAGACGAATTCGAGAGGAAAAGCGGTATTTGAGGATTGATTTGGCCGTGGAAGTTTGAGGTAAGTGTTTGGTCTAACCTTAGCTTGAGGGATTATGAGTTGAGTCATATTTGCTATGTGGTAATTATTGAGTACGACGTATAGGCATGGTGACGAGTATCTATACGTCGGTGTATAGCATGACCGTGAGTCTTAAAATTGTGAATATCTTGGTTTTGTTATATTTTTCATGCCTTGGTGATGATTCCTAATTGTTGTGAAAAGCTTGTGAAATGAAATTGTGACCTTTGAATATCGATGAGCTTTGGCTCATGTTGTATTACCAAATTGTGAAAGTATATGGAATGATTGAACCCTTTGGAGCATTGGCTCAAGTGGTAAAGTGAGTAATGAAATAAAAGTGAAAGAAGAGAAAGAGTTATTTAATTTTTCCCTTGCTGGGATGTTGATATTATTGATGTTGTGCCCTTGCTGGGATTTAATTGTTTCATTGTGTTCCCTTGCCAGAATTTTTATTATTATTTTGTTTATTCCCTTGCCCCTTGTTTGTGATTGTTGTTTGGGTGAGGAAAAGTGTTAAAGCACAAAGGGTGATGTCATGCATTGTTTGTTACTGTGAGGAAAGAGTGTAAAGCACGAAGGGTGATGCCATGCCGCACGAAGGGTGATGCCGCACGATGTACCATTCCGTGCTGATTCTATTGATTATATGTGAGGAAAGAGAGTAAAAGCACGAAGGGTGATGCTTATACCATTTCTTGGTGAGGACGAGAGTAAAAGCACGAAGGGTGATACCGTGCACTTGTCCTTGATTTCCCTGGCCCTTGCTGATAATTGAGTTATGTTGTCCTTTACTGATTTTTTATTGTTACTTGACCTTATTTCGATGTTGTAGATTCCCTTACCCTATTTGCCTTGTGATTGTTGTTTGGGTGAGGAAGAGTGTAAATCACAAAGGGTGATGACGTGCATTGTTTTGGTGAGAGAGAGAGAGAGTAAAAGCACGATGGGTGATGTCGTGCACTTGTCTTTGATTTTCTAAATTTTATTGATAATTTTGCTACGGTTTCTCTACACTAAATTGCTCACTTCCTATTGATACTTGTTGTACCCCGCAGCATGATTTTCCCTCTCTATTTTCAATTAAACTGTGGTGACCCTCATATTTATTGGT
This sequence comes from Nicotiana glauca, assembly GCA_026770625.1. Lineage (NCBI taxonomy): Eukaryota > Viridiplantae > Streptophyta > Magnoliopsida > Solanales > Solanaceae > Nicotiana > Nicotiana glauca. Next base: position 11,418 of record MU685074.1, on the reverse strand, counting down.
TGCTCTTCTGTTACTATTCGGTGTCTCCCCGCAGCATGTTCCCCCCTCCCCCCCCCCATACTTGACTGTATATGACTGTTCTTTTCTGTACTTCTTTTCCGCTCTATATTATATAATTGCACAGGTTTATTTGGTGGTCTAGTCGTAGCCTCATCACTACTTCGCCGGAGTTAGGCTAGGTACTTACCAGCACATGGGGTCGGTTGTGCTGATACTACACTCTGGACTTTTTTGTGCAGACCCCAGTGTTGTAGATCTCGGACCGCAGTGAGATTTTGCTGGATCTTATTTATCATGCGACCTGAGGTAGCCCTATAGGCGTTCGCAGGCCCTGGTGTCTTCTTCTACCTACTATTCCAGTTTCATTTCCCTTATATTCTGGAACAGTGTATTATTATTTCTTCAGACTTTGTATGTAGTAAATCTTAGACTGTCTGTGACACCAGATTTTGGGTGGTTAAGGATTAGGTATTTGTATTAGATATAGTTTTCATATGTTTTATCCTTGTCTTCCGCTTGAATTTGAATTTCCGCTATAATCATCTTATCGCCTTATAATTGTTAAAAAGAAATAACGGACTAATGAGGCAATTGAACTAAAGGTTTGGCTTGCATAGCTCATATTAATAGGCGCAATCACGATTCCCGGGGGGAACATCCGGATCATGACATTTTGTGAGAGAAAAATCTAAAAGAAGGAGAGAGAAAGCTAATACACAGCGTATTTAATGGCTTAAGGGTAGGAGGTGATCATAAATAGATATTTTGCAATAAAAATTAAAAGATAGATATAGAATATTATTTTTTAAAAGGATATTTATTTAAAAAATAAATAATGTATCTACCTTTGCTATAGGAGGTAAAATTTCTTCTTTTTTTTTAATTCAGTAAAGGAAATTAAGAATTAAATATCCAAACATGTTTGAACTGTTAAAACAACAGTTCGTTGCACAAAGCATTTCCTATTTACGTAGGGTTCGTTGAAGCGCCGCACTCTTAAAGGTGTGATGCAGACAACCTACCCCAACGCAAGTATTAATAGCCGCTTCTACGGACGTTTGAAGTTTTTTCATCAAATACTTTTTGTGTTATATTGTACAAACGTTAATTCGTTTGTGAGCCATGATTTTTTTTTTACTAAATTCAGCATTTTATATTTAAGAATTGAAATACCAAAAAAGAAGAAAGGAAAAACGTATGTCAGTTAAAGTTTTAGTAATAAATAATTTAGTATAATTAGTGAGCACACTCTCTGCTGCACAGATAACAAATATATACATTAAGAACATGGAAGTTGAAATTGTTTGAATAGTCATGGAAAATGCTTTTATACTGAATATATAACAAAATATACATTAAGTATAAGATTACGTTAAGATTTTTGTCTTGCTGCGTCAGAAATTGAATTTCGTCAATAAGTCAATATAAGTACATTCGAGATAATCTGTACATGATTATGTAATTATTAACAAATGGAATTTGACCAAAGTTACAAAATCCCCGAGATATGCGTTGGAACACAAGAATAAAACTGTCAAACCAAAAGAGTTAAAAAGAATGATCGAAAAAAGAACAAAAGATTACGTTGTTAATGCCTAGATTTTACGAGATTTTTTCGCTTAATTAACTTTTAAATATTTCCACATAAGTAAAGAAAACAGGCATCTTAATTATAAGTAAGACGAGCATATATAGTTGATCCATCTAACTGAAATAATTCAAACTAAAACAGATTGAAAAAATAATAATAATAATAATAATAATAATAATCGTTGTGCAAAGCACATGATCCATATATCAACCCTTTCGAAGTATAAAAGCTTGTTCATAAAAGTTTTTAACATTTTTAGGGACTCTCTTTGTTCTACCTATCGTGTCAAATTTTTGTAATTTTTAATTTTTTTAAAAAGGGGATACTTCATATACCTCCCTTCATATTCTATTTTGTAATAGTAACCCCTTTTTATGTAATAACCCAAATAACCGTCCACCTAACTGCTATGCATAATTCATATATTATATGCGTAAAATCGTGTATAATTAATATATATGGCTATAAAAGTAAATAGTGAATATGGACAGCTATTTATATAAAAATCCCTTAATAATAACAATAACCTATTTATTATTACCGTAAGAAAATTATAATCTGACCGTGGTCCTAGACATTATTAGCATTAACTTCTCGTGTTCTATATCAAGTTAATTAATAGGGACATTGTAAGTGTTTTAACTTTGCTTACTTTATATATCAAGTGAAGAGCGGAGCTATCGGTCTAATTTCCCGTTGATATATATGCAGCTTTACTTAACTACATATCACAAGGTTTTAAGAATGGTAGGCGGCAGGTTGTTGAGCCTTCTGTGCAAAAATACCTTTTATAACTATAAGGGGTCATTTGGTACGAGGTATAAGAAGGTATAATGTTGGTATAAAAATTTAATATCACATTAATACTTTGTTTGGTTAGCAAACTAGGTATAAATTATCCCAGGATTAAAATTAACACCGGAATAACTTATATTTTATAGAGTGTAGGGTACTTAGCACAGGTATAACTTATACATTCTTCTTACAAATTATGCAGTTGTCATATATTTAATAACAACATACGAAACAATGGATAAAAAACAATCCCATCATACCTAACCCAGCATAACTTATCCCGGCATAAGCCGTATTCAAACCAAAGGACCCTAAGTGATCCTTCAACTCACACTCCCCAAGTGAAGCAGAAAACAGAAGAAAAAAAACAGTTAATGAACAATCACCATGGCAAAACAAAATCTTTCACAGGCAAACATCATAAAATTAATTAATTAGTAAAGCTTAACATTAGAAAGGGAAATTTGTTAGATTGTAATCTTTTTTACAATAATTAGGATAATAGATTAAAGGAATAGCTACAAAAAAAAATATTATAAATCACAAGAAAAGTTAGTGCACAAAGTAATACCTGAGGTGAAGTCCCTTGCTGAACAAATAGGGGTCCTGGCCATAGGCTACAAATAAGTCGCGGGATCATACGATAGAAAAACACTCAACATAAAAATGCACACTCCTCCATGTTAAATATTTATCTTCATAGAAACTAGCTTTTTGGAAATAATCGTGACCAACAACCATCAAAACACCACTTGTTGATAAGGTGAGAGTTTTAAGCCAATTTCTGTGGTGCACCCTCCACACAATAAGCACCGCATGACGAAGGGGGGAATGGGAAAACTATAGGCCCAAAACATTCGACCCTTCTTTTTAAATGGGAATGTTTGAGGCACCTCATCTTCTAATTTTATCATTGTTCATTCTCATTAGACCAAGGTGTTTGACTCAAAGGATTTTTAATTCTTTTTAAACAAATTAATTAAAGATGGAAAGGGTAAATCGTAGTCAAACTTAACCAAAATCATATCAATAAATTAAATGATAGCGTTTGCATATTCGATGAACAAGATACCAGAAGATCTTATTTAAATTCGAACATTGTCTTCTTTCTCCATAGAGAAGGAAGAATAATTACAAAATATTTCGGCCCACTCGGGATACCAGGATGGGGTTTTCTCCCCCGCCCTAGATGCAGAGGATCCTCTTCCCCTTTTATTTGAGGTAGAGTCTTCTGTGTTTACTTTGCTTTCGAAGATCATAAAGAAAAAGGCCGAAGCCCCCAAAAAGCTCCCCCCTTTTCTAGCTTTCTTGAGCATATATATATAGTCGAAAACCCTCTTACCTATGTCACGACTTTGGCGTATTTGGGGCAGTGGGGTTTTCTGGACGTGGGATGTCACGCTCTTGCGGTTATGACGAATATCTTAAAGAAAGGATGAGTTTTGACTTGATTCCTTACTCACTGGCGAAAATACGTTCGTGGCCGCCCCAATCGAGGTAATCAAATTTTTACCAATAGAGTTAGTCCCTCCGTTCGTCGGGGTCGTACCTCATCGGGCCCGACGGACGGATCACACATGTGATGTAGCCGCGAGGAGCCTGAACCCCCATTCTACCCCTTAATCGCGCTTTGTGGACTCATAGAAGTAACCCCGTTTGATTTTGAGCGAGGTTGAACTTTTCTGTTCCTTGGATGGGGAAGGTTTGGGCCATAAAGGTGTTACTTTGTATCTATCGAAATAACGGCTTTTCTCACTTCGGATGACGTGGGAATGTTTTTCCCAGTGCTCACGTATTGTTGCGACGGTTTCAAAATCGAAACGGTGGTAGGTAAACGAGGCGTTGCTTCGTGCGTTCTATCATTATGACACCCGTTTTCGAGTAACTGGAACATTTCGCGTCCTATTATGGCGACTCTTGGGTCTCGAGCTCGGGGGATTTGGGCCTTCTTATAAATAGGTGAATCTTGCTATTTGCTTCTCACACTTCAGTGTTTACCTCAAGGAAATTTCCCTGATATCTCCTTTTCAGACATCTCGAATTCTTGCTTATTCTCTTGCTAGTTGCAATCCTTAATCTTTTCACTTCTCCCGGCAAGTTCTTTTCCTCTTTTGGCTAAAAATGGCCGGTGCTTCTTCCCGTGACAATCTTCCTGTTACCCTTTCGGCAACTAAAAACCCTACTCCGATTGTCGGAGAAGTGGATTTGGTGGAGGACGAAGAGGTTCCCTTGGTGGATGAAATTTTGCCCCGCCCAGGGAAGGATGTGATCGACTTCAGTATCAATAGTGGAAGGTAGCCGACAGACATCGCCCCCCTCATAAGGGAGGTAGGGATCATGGATTTGAGGGAACGATGGGGAATTCCCAATTTCGTCAAGATGCGACCGGTGGAGAGGGACGACCGGATTCAATTCGACCGTTATCGTAGGATACACACTCCCGCTTCCCATGCTAGTGGTAGATTTCTGCCTCTACTATGAGGTGTGTCCCGCTCAGCTTTCCCCTTACTTATACAAGTTTTTCCTCATGTTCCTCAAATACGCGGAGCTCGCCGGTCGCGAGGTTACTCTAGGCCACGTGCTTAGCTTGTTCGCTCCCCAGTTAATTCGAGGCACGATGATTCATGCGCGTCCTTGGGGATCGAAAGGTCTAGTGGTGAAGATGGATGACAGAACCAATCGTTGATTTTATGAGAACTTTTTCTATGTGCGGACTGTCACACCTCCTTTTTTTTTACGGCGCTTACACCCCTGCGAAGGGATATAAACAAAAAGAGTTTTTCCAATTAAAGGTCGGTCGGAACGGGATTAGTTATTTTAATTTTCAGAGTCGCCACTTGAGAATATAATGGTGTCTCAAGTCACCGAATTAATCCCGAACCGAGGAAAGTTTGACTCTGTTACAGTCTGCGAACTAGAAATCCTAGGTA